>JAVVLW010002882.1:55000-80000 GCA_034401795.1 Chaetoderma sp. LZ-2023a
TTTGTCAACATTCAATGATAATTTGTTTATTGAAAACCAGTTAGTAATTTCTTCCATTTCCTTATTAGCTTTTTTGTATAGGGTGTCTATGTTGTCATCGCAGCAAAAAGCATTTGTGTCATCAGAGAACAGTATTAATGACATGTGCTTGCATATGTTAGGCAGATCATTCATGTAAAGAAGGAACAGCAGAGGGCCAAGAATGGGTCCCTGAGGAACACCACAAGTTAATTGTCTGTTTTCCGAGCATATCTCATTATATTGTATGCATTGTGTTCTTTTACTTAGGCAGTTCTGAAACCAGGTGAGTGCAATGCCTCTTATACCATAATAGGCAAGCGTTGCTAGTAAGATCTGGTGGTTGATAGTGTCGAAAGCTTTTGAAAGGTCCAAGAAGATGCCTATTATACTTTGGGTTTTTCCAGTGATTCAATAATTTTTTCTGTCATTTCGGCTATTGCATGCATTGTTGAATGTTTCTCATGAAACCCATATTGCGATTTGTATAAAATTGACTTTTTGTCCAGGCAATTTGTCAGTCGATTGTACATTAGGCGCTCTAATAGCTTGGAGAAAAGTGGAAGTATGGAGACTGGCCTGTGGTTTGAGAAGTTATTAGAATCCGTGGCTTTATAAACTGGTGTAACACGTGCTAATTTTAGTTTTGATGGGAAAATGCCTTGTGCTAGGGATAAGTTGCAAATGTGACTGAGTGGGATAAGGACATCCATAACATAGATTTTATAAATGCGCCACTTAAAACCATTGATTCTGGCACTTTTGGCTGGGTTGAGTGTGTTTAGAACGTTAAAGATCTCTTCAGTGTTAGTAGGGTTGACGAAGAATGATGATTGATAGCTGCCTGTAAGGTAATCAGATACTTTTTTCTTGGATGTTGATTGGATTGTGTTCAAAAGTTCTGGTCCTATATTTACGAAATAATCATTGAATCCATTGGCAATTTCGAATTTATCTGTAATGACCTTATCCTTGTGAAGAAATTGTGTCTGTTGTGCTGTATTGGTCTTGTTTAAAAGTGATTTAATGGTTTTCCATGTTTCTTTTATGTCATTTTTAGACTGTTCGAATTTCTTGTGATAATATGTTTTCTTAACTGTTTTTATTATTTGGTCTAATTTATTTCTATATTTTTTAAACTGAATTTCATTGTATTTAGTTTGACACTTGATAAATGTTAAGTAAAGCTGATGTTTTGTATGCCAGACAGATATTAATCCATTTGTAAGCCAAGGTTTAGTTGGGTTGTGCTTATATATTTTACTTTCTTTCATTGGAAAGCTTTGTTAAAAAATAGGTAGGCAGTAGGTTATAGGCATGCTCACAAGAATGAATGTCTGTTACTATGCTCCAATCGACCTCTGACATAGACCTTTTGAATGTTTCAATGTTGACCTGACAGTAATCTCTGCATTAAAAATTTTCCTGCTCGAATTGTTTCCGGTATGTTTGTTGTTTTTCTAGGAGAAATATAGGTAAATGATCTGAGATATCAGTTACAAAAATTACGAAATGAGTTTTACTGATATTGCGATTAATATTATTGCAGAATATGTTGTCAATGACGGTCGCCGTAGATTCTGTTATTCTAGTTGGTTTGGTTATTGTCGGATAGTAGAAGCAGGTATTTAATAAGTTAATGAAGTCTTTGGTATGACAACATTTCTGTTGCTGCAGATCAATATTGAAATCACCCATAAGGTAGGCTGTTTTATTTTCCTTTTGTATTATATCCAGAATTCTGCTCAAAGCTTCAATGAATTGTTTGTTGTCACTGTAAATTGCACCAACAATTTTATTTCTACCTTTTTGAATCAGAATTTCGATAAATATTGTTTCAATGTATTCTTCCATCATGGAAAGTTTATCACACACAATGAATTGAACGTTGTCTTTTATGTACATGCCTACACCACCTCCACCATCCTTGTTAATTTTGTCAGATCTGTGCTTTTTGATAAATGTATAGTTATTCTTGTTGACTAGCGTAGTAGGTGTTTATTTTTTTAGCCAAGTTTCCATAATTCCAATAATCCCAAACTCATGTGCACTCATATCTAGGAAATTATTTAACTTGTCACTGTTCTTCGGTATCGATCGAGTGTTTGCGTGCATGAGGGAGAGTGCAATGCTTTCTTTACTGTTTGTTATAAAGTCAGTAAATTTTCTTAGAAGCGTGTAGCTACAAGGTTGTGAAGATATGGATAAGTCAGTTCTAGCATCTTTTGAGTTGATGTCTCTATATGTGTGGGTGTTAAGTTTGAAGGGATTTAGAATTAGGTCTTGTATGTGCTCTGTGTAGTTATATTCAATATGTGGATTCATGATTGCAAGTGTGTAGTCGGCGTCATCATTAATGTGATTGAAAGGCAATAGAGATTTGTTGCAGTTTAGACACCACCATGGTTGGTCATCTGACTCAAGATGGAGATAATCAGAAGCAGTGAGTTTAGAACATCTTAAGTGAACCCACTCCGAACACAAGTCACATAATAAGGCTTTTTGGTTAGTTCTAACAGGTCTCTTACATGATGAACAAGGGAATTTGGTTGGCATGGTAGGGATAGAGGAAGAAAGAAGCCAACACAACTATGGTTGGAAAGGGTTTAGGAGAGGGAGATGCCAGAGATTTTTTCCTTGTCTTGGCTTTGGCAAGATTACACATGGCTTAGTTTCAATCAGGCAAAAATATTCTACGTTGCTGTTACATGTACACAACTGAAGATTGAAATAATGAAAGCTGTAGTCATTTGTTGGGATAGGTAATGATAATTAACCCTTTAAGCCTTGAATTTGTTCAAGAAAATCTAAATTTTCTCATAGAAAATGTCCATTTGCAGACCTTGAGAAGACCACTTCTGACAATTACCACTGGAGTGACAGGTTCAGTTATCGCGCCAGTTACTCCATTTGCACACCCTCAAAAAGAGTCCTCTCCTGGTCCGCAAACTGACATTTCTCAAAACGACTACAGAAGCTGCTGGTATGGGTGTTAAAAGGTTAATAATAATGACGAATACTAATAATAGTGGTCTATGGTCATCTTAAAGTATGCATTAGCAGTCCAGTGGAGGTCACCTCTGAAAATCAACAACTGAAACAGCTGAATCAACTAATCTAGCCAGCCGTTACAGTGACGGATTACCAGGAATAACTTCCTTCATGACACCAGATGAGCAAGAAAATTAGATTGTTTACCATTTTCAGCCAGTGAAGGGCATTTTGGAGGCCAATAGAAGATTATTTTTGGAATTGTATCACTGGAATGCCTGGCTCGATTCTGGAGCAAGTCATTCCAGTGATACATCCTAAAAAAAACAGCCTTCCCTTGGCCTTTAATTGGACATACATTCACAGAGCAAAATGACAATTTTCGTGACTGATGTTATTAAAAAATGTAAATAAGATGTTGGAATTGACCTATTTTATACAGTAGACGTTGTTCACGATTATTCGAATATGATGATTAGCAGCTGAAATAGCTGAGTAATCGTGATCGATTATTTAAGAATAATTGTGATTACTCGATTAAGCAGCTTGGATACAAATTACCAAGACATAATAGCAAAAGGATATCAATGGCGAAGGCTGTAACGGTGTTTAGAGAAAATCCATTTGCAAGCCAAGAGAAGACCATTCCCGAAAATGCATCACTGGAATGCCCGGAGCCAGTCATTCTAGTAATATAACTCCAAGGAAATTCATCTCCCGGCCTGCAAGTGGACACACATTTATTGATCAAAATGTCCACACTTTGTGTCGGCAGAGAAATGGGAGACAATATTTGAGCAAAGAGCAGGGTAGATAGAATAAATCAGGGAGCAGGACGATTAAACAAGTTCATCTTACATTCGCAAGCGTGACATCAGATTTTAAAGCAAATTTAAAATAGCACACATATTACCTGATTAACACATTACAAAGGACAATATTAGGCAAAAATCAGACAGAAAGCAAAATAATTATAAAAAAAAAAATACAAAAAAATAAATAAAATAGAAGCAATGACAGGAAATGTGTGACATCAGATTTAGAAAATATTTGAAACAACACATATAATGTACACCAGAAATGACAATAGGCTGGCATGTACGTGGCCTGAGTAAAAAATAGTGGGCAACAAAACAAAATAAGCTTAGATTTTAGAGTAAAAGCAGACATTAAGATAAACAAAATGCAGAATAAGCTGGAGTTTATAAACACCTCCAAAAATGGTGGGCAACAAAAAAAGAGCTTAGATTTTAAAGCAAAAGCAGACATCAAAATAAGCTGGAGGTTTACACAGACACTTGATGCCACAGTTTGGACAACATTTAGAATACCTTCAGTAAAATGTTACGGAGTTTCTTCAGACACCATCAGGCTTGTCATGGACAGTGTTCAGAGAAGAAACAAGATATCTACTTCAAAGAAAGAATGTTTGAATTGGAGCGAAGAGGCAATACTGTATTGTATCCTCCAGTCCATCCGAACATTATGCTCCGCGGCACCGCATGTGCATGGTGCATGGATGAGCTGGTTAGCATAAGTTCTCGGGGTGATGGAGCATGTTTCGCAACTTTCCGGAATATACAAAGACCGACTTCTCGAGGCCAGAGCATGTGACCATTTTTCGTCTCAGAACTGGGCATAACAGACTAAACCAACACATGTACAGGCGGTTCCACCTTACGACATCGCTCACTTGTCCTTGTGGAGAAGCAGAACAGACCACAGAGCACATCCTTCAACGTTACAGTACGTATCAGCTGCTGAGAGATGACATCTGGCCATGTCAACCTCTTTTCTTGAAAAGCTGTATGGGCCTGTGGAAGAACTGCAGAAAACCACAGATTTCATCTTGAGAACGGCTCTCCAAGTGTGATACCAGCGATCGAAAAGAGAAAGCAGAAGGTGGAACGATAACATTCCGGTGGGGCCGTGTGACCATTGCTGCCGAGATTGAACCACACCGTCTCATCCGAGCTGTTCATATCATCGGTATGATGGCCCATTACTCAATTTGGGAGTTTAGACATAATTAATAAAAATGATATAACTAAAACAAACAATGCTACTCGTTTGCTAGTACAAGAGAGAAAATATAGTACATGTGTACCCTCCGGGTGTGCACGCTGATCTGCCGGACGTTCGTGTTCCGCGGCACCGCAGGTACACAGCGTGGTGGGGTGGGACAGCTGGTTAGCTACGGATCTCAGGGTTGCGGATTTGACGTTGCGCATTGTCGGGTCATACAGAAACTGACTTGGAGAGCCGGTGGAGCATTCACATTCCAGTGGGGCCGTGCGACCATTGCCGCCAAAGTTGAACCTCACTGTCTCATCCACGCTGTTGGTTTCACCAGTGTGATGGTTCCACGGCTCCATCTTATTGTCGGGAGATAATAACTAAGAAATACATACAATAACTAAGAAATACATACAATAATTAATGAGGTAACAGTCAAACAATCGTACTCGTTTGCTGCTACTTGGGAGGAGGTCTATCGCCAGAGGTACCTCACAGAGTAAGATCCGTGAGGGAGCCCCGCAAAGGAGGGTCCTAAAGCAGCTACTTAGCTAGTTTAATATAAACCAAATGGTTGGGTTGGGGTGTATGAGGTCATCGTTACGTTATTTCTAGCCACTCTGGAACCCCAATAGTTCCAGAGCTAACTCTAAATAAGGTGATGGAAGTAGGTCCAGACAATTAATACGCCTGAAGGCTGGTGGAGCATAGACAGAGACAATTACTCACAATGGAGGGCTTACGGTAAATGGCCAATTTATACACTCTACCCACAGTGCGGTGTTACATATCCGCTACTCCGGCTAAGTGACTACCACAAAATGTTTCCTACCGAGTAATCATCCCTACTACTATAAAGTATAAACCTATCCTATCGAGCTAGAACAGTCCAGGTCTAGTTGGCCGCCTACCATGTTCGCATAATGAGAACATGAACAACGACCTCAGTGAAAAATTGATGCTGTGAGGGGAACAAGGTGGTGCGGATGTTGTTGCTGTATAGTGTAATCTCGTGATACTGTGGTCCAAGAGTTTTTATAATAAACAAAACAATTTAACATGATGGCTGCTGCCACATCACTAACTTTGTAAAATACAGTGAGTAGAAGGTCACTCGACCTTACGGTGCTTATGAGCACGAAAAATGAGGATAATATATACATAATAATAAACTATTAAATTGCGGTCTTAAACAACCAGGAGGTACCTATTAGTCATCAGTACCTGTCATATAAAAGTGATACAATAATAATATAATAAGACCGAGTATCTATTAGTCATTGGTACGGAAGAAGTCCCATATTCACGATAGTTGAAAGCGCAACCCAATTGGATCGCGAGATGGCATGATGCGGAAGTTAGCTGCTAGGAGAATACTGCAGACATACTACGGATACAGCTCATTCTCAAGAAAAGTGACGACGATCCTTCATGGAAGATGACTAGTAGATAGTCCAGTCCACATAGAAAGTTATTAATTTAACTGAGTGGTCTAAAGGTTCTGTACTGGAGATGAAGTTGAAAAGTGCCCTATGGTTCTTGACAGGCTACAGATGAATGTTAGTTAATGCAGCTGCATTCTGACGGTTCACAAGACGAGATACATCGAATAGCTCACAATGCATTAAGCAATGTTCCCATAACTTCGGTCGAAAATGTCAAAAGCTGACACATGATGTGCAGATTAATTTCCACCACCTTACGACATCGCCCGCTTGTCCTTGTGGAGAAGCAGAACAGACCACAGAGCACATACTTCAATGTTGCAGTACGTATCAGCTGCTGAGAGAAGAGATCTGGCCTTTGTCAACCTCTTTTCTTGAAAAGCTGTATGGGCCTGTGGAAGAACTGCAGAAAACCACAGATTTCATCTTGAGAACGACTCTCCAAGTGTGATACCAGCGATGGAAAAGAAGAAGAAGAAGACGAAGAAGAAGAAGAAGAAGATACATTGCATGGAGTTTGATGACCACTTTTCGGCGTGGTTCGGCAGATCTGATGAGTTCCACATACTATTCTTTACACCGGGGCCGCGAGACCCAGCCACAGGAAGACTCCTCTGTTGTTGTTGGAAGTGAGGGCCTCTTCTTTTAGATTTATTTATTTGCCCTTGAGTGATATCCTCCACAGAGCGTACACAAACTTAGATGCGGATGCGGCGGTTGTGTGCCAGAGACTAAGAGCTAAAATCCGAGAGGCACTGATGTGGCTGTATGGTAACCACAGTCAGTAAGCAGTTACCCACGTCTTGTGCTGCTCTGGCCACACAACCTACCACCTCTCTCGTCAAAGTGTGGGTCTCGATTCTCAGTTCTTCGCTACTTTTATACTCCTCATGACGTCGTAGCTGGAATGCTCAGCCAATAAACGCGCGACCTGTAGCCAATCAGCGTGCGAGCTGGAAGGGCAAGGACATTAGCATGTGATAATCAACCTCCCCATTCAATTAGCACACAAACGTGCTTATGACGTTTTCAATATCTTGAGCATAATTTGAGCAGAAAAATAAGGATAACTCGGCCATTTCTGGACCGATTTAAAAATGGTTTATGGTTTTGAATTCCTCGCTTTATTCCGTTCCTGATAAGTACCAAGAACGACGAGGATAACATAATTTAAAGGGATTACATGTACCTCCTCGGCACATTTTAGTGTGCATTCTCTCCCAAAGCTGACACGTGTTGTCAGGGGAGCTCTGACACACGCGTATGCGCGCTACGTGATCTTATGGACTTAGTCGTTTTTGGAACCTCTCTCATATGGCTCTATACAAGCGTACCATCATGCTAAGGGTGGGGGGGGGGGTGCGTGCTCAGAACGTACCCGGAACGGTCGTCCCGTACCCAGCCAAGCTGGAACGGTCCGTACCCATCCGGTCGATCCGCGCTACACCATCAAGAAACAGTGTGACAATAACAAGCCAATGGATTATGCTTCGTAAAATAATGACGATGACGATGATAATGATGATGATGATGACGATGCCCCTTAGCTGTTGGTCCGTTAGTAGGTTAGGAAGTTAATCAGTCAGCCACAAAAGCTTATTCCAGGGTATATCTAAAAACCCATAGCTTACTGATTTGATTTGGTTCAAATTTTAACACTACGAATGAACTTGACATGCAAAAGGATTTCCAGACATTAGCCGTGATCCGGATAAAAGACCCCAGATTCGGATCAAATCTGTGAACATCTCAGAAATCGCTGGTCCGATTTGAAATATTAACACAGCAAAGGATGTGACCATGCACACACACACTAGGATTCCACAACGTTGGGCCTGTTAAAAAAAATCCCGAAAATAAAAAGAAATCTGGGAAATCCAAATAAATCTGCAACCCACAGCTACAGAGATTCTATCAACCTTGTTTCTGGTTGTTCCCCTGATAGTGAAGCTTATTGCACCTCTACTGGGTGAATGTCGGTAATGGTCCAGTATCGGCCAAGTAAGCTGCGCTATCAGGCTGCACAAGATTGGTTATTCGATCCGTACCCGTATTATCGTAAATTTACCATGAAATAAATAACCTTTGGATATTGATCTTTGAATCTTGAATCTATTAGTTATTCCGTAACACATGGCTGGCCATGCTAGTGTTATGCACTTCACTATGACACGGATTAACAAGTCGCATGGTACAGAATAATAAACATGTAAATCACTGTTAGTAAAGCCTATAGGTGTCGTATCAATAAAATCGCTGTAATGTGTTCAATATAAAAGAACAGAATAGAAAGACATCAGGTCACTATAGGAAGTCATAGAAGGTAATAAAGTGTCTGTCGCATCATGTCAGTGATTAAATGGGGTGGGTGGGGGGGGGGGAGGGTGTGTGTTTGGGGTGGGGGTGGGGGTGGTGGGTTGGTTGGTTGGGGTGTTGTGTTAAAACGTGTATTTTGAAGAATCTCGCATGACCATCACGAGTCATCGTTGCAGCCGCCGCCACAATCATCATCAACATCATCATCATCATCATCATCATCATCATCATCATATTCCTCTTGTATCACACCACCAGCGTCGCCGCCGCCATCTTCGTCACTGCGGCCACCACTGACACCACCGCCGCCGCCGCCGCCGCCGCCGCCGCCGCCGCCGCCGCCGCCACCACCACCACCACCACCACCACCACCACCACCATGATGATGATGATGATGATGATGATGATGATGATGATGATGACACTAAATGCCACTAAAAAGCTCTGTAGCGGGTAAACCCGTGGTTAGCTTAATGTAAAAAAGAATGTGTTGGTGACTTATTCATTGGTTTTACCCTGCTGTGGCTGACCTGTGGCCATCGTAGGGTTAATAATCTCGCCCAGGCTCGTGGCACAGCTCTATGACAAAGAAAAGGTTAACAACAGGCCTACAGGTACATCATGTATCCGTCTCCACCACCCTACCCACTTCCGTCACCAACACACGCTGAGAACTTGGATCATCTCATCTATACCTACATACATCTATACCTGCATACATACGGGCGTATGCAGCATCCAGCGCTCAAGAGAACATGAAACGTTTAGAGTCCGCTGGACGCGCTGATGCGCATGCATGGGCCAGTTTTCAAGGCATAGTGTTAATACTATAGGCCTAAGCATGGACAGAATGTAGAGAAGTAACTCCGGAACTCAGTTAATGTTCGCTTAGTTTAAAACACTTTCAAGGAGCCTGTACCACCAGGAAACCATATGCAAAGGAATTATGGAAATTAACCTAGCACGTGTCGAGTTACGCCTGGAGACCCACTGCCTGTTGTTCTCACCACATGACAGCCACGCGTGCGTTGACCAGCTCTATCCGACCGTTGAATACCAGCGTTCCAGCTACTGGACCAGCCAGTACATACGGTCTGATAGGCCATTGCTACGTGGCAGTTCTCTTATTCTTTATATCAGTCAGTTCGCCATGATGGCTGAGATTAACAAATTATGCACATCACAAAAAGAGCATATTTATCTGCACTTGTCAACGGCAATGCGCTGTAGGTGCTCATGGATATACGTATATCCAGAACATCTAGTTATTAGGGCCTATGTGAAGCTCTAGAAGAGAGATTAGGTGAAGCTGCAGAATCAGGAACCGGCCTTTGCCGTGTACAATGATGAGAAAACCTCAAGAAACTCAATGCTAGCCGGTCCCGTATGTCGCCTAGAGACCAGCTCATGTTGGTCCATAACAGACGACTCACAACAATCAATCTACATGGACACATTCCTGGAAGCAATTAGCAGTTTGACCAACTTGAAAGACTGCCTCTATCAAGCAGATCTTGGCGATCTGACCATTTTGATTTGGAAAGTTATCTCTTTGCGCAACTAGATTCAGCCAATGAAAGAAGTTTTGACTGAAGCCACGAGTGAAGACACTATTATGGTCAGCAGCAGTCAGAAGAAGAATGATGGTGACAAAACAGCACCGGCACCCACCAGCAACAATCCAGTGACAGCCACTCCACCTGCTTTGGAAACTAATCTAGAAAAGCTGGTTAACCACGTAACACAAATAGCTGAAGTGCTGTAAGTTGGTATGGCCAGCATTCAAGACACTCCTTTTCCAGAGCACCAGCCGCTTAGTCAAGGGCTGACTACCAGGATGACTGCTCCTATCCTTCCACCGACTTTCTCTCTTCCACATGTTTCGGCTCCTATATACCCTTTTTCTTCTTACTCGTATCTATACATTGGTTTTATGTTATGGATGTGGTCAAGCAGACTGATTATCCAACTGGATGCAGAGACTAGCAACCATTTGCATGTCCACCACCATGGCTACTGACTACATGGCACCTCATACACTGGCTATCATAGATGTTATGTAGGAACCGGAACCCTGCTACTTTGATGTACACAGCAAAAGCTATGTGCCATTAAACTGGCATGGGTCCAGGCTGATGGGCAAGCCACGGATCCTTCCCTGTCCAACACAGATCAGATCATAATAGAGAATGAACAGAAAACCGTTCAATGTTCAGCAAAACGCGCCAGTGCACACTGAAGACAATCCGGACATGAACATAGAAATAGTGTCAGTGTCCACTAATGTCGATCTCCCTGTCTCAGACAGGATCAGCCGATACAAATGTAAGCCAGCATCTTTGTACCTTATTCGGCCAACTGAAGCCATCTCTGCTAAAATAGAAGCCGCTATAGTCCCATCATAGTAAGTGAGAAGCCACCATGCAGAATGAGTAAGGCTATCGAAACCCTTTGAGATGTCTCCTCAGCACACACTGAAATGTCACTGCTTCACATGGGGAACTATCGCCATGGCTACGGTGGACACAAGAGCCATGTTGATCATTCTCATCAACCGTCTTTATGAGACGATAGGAAGAAGCCATGATTAAAGCCCACATACGTGCAGTTATGTGGTGCTATGGGCACCCGCCTACAAATCTAGGAAACTGAGAAATTCAACATACAGATTGACGATTTCTTCTACATACAGAAAGTAGTCATGGCTGACATTGCCAATGGTGCACTGCTAGGCACAGATTTTCTGCGCAACTTTGGCACTCTTGTGCATTGTAAAATTAGAGAATTAAAAAACGATGCTCACCGTCCTTCACTAGGCCCATATCCTGATTTGTATCATATGTGTGCATTGGTATTATCAGCTTCTACTACTGTTGAGCCTGGGCAAGAAGAGATCTTCTCTGGTCTAAGAACTGCAACGGAAATTCTCGAGCCAGACCCTGACTAGATGCAAGCAACTAAGATACTCAGTCCACATATTCTAGTTAGCACCATGACCAAACACAAATACTCGGACAAAAGTCAGCCTGGAAATATGTGTATGCTTATATAAAGTTACGGCAGTACATGAAGAACCATATGGGTCTTCCTCCACTCCACCCTATGCCCACTCAGATAAGCAGACCCTTGAGCAACTCCTTGAGCATTTCTGTGAGCTAATACGCCAAGCAATTGAGGAACTGAGCAGAGCACAATCACAGCAAGTGTGTGATATGCTTATACAACAACGCCATCCTTCTTGCTGGCAATGTAGATCTATGAAACAAACGCGGAAAAGGCTCACCACATAAGTGGGCCGTGCTGGGCCTGCCCAGTGAGTAATGTAATTGCCCTGGACTAGCCTTATTGTACTGAAACGAAATGGTTGTCACCATTTTGCCTGGACTATCGCAGTCGTGGGAGTCTCAGTATAGGAGACCCCCGCCCCAACCCCACACCCTTTTATGCATTGATAATCACCCATCTGATTTTGAGACGGAAATGAACATGGCCACCTCCATAACAGCTTCCACCTATGAGCCACAGACGGACATCAATCAAGCTTACAGCGACAGAATAAAACTGTGTATGTAGTATACTCTGACCAGTCAACACCGTATGAAGGTCCTAGTTCAGACACTGAGAATGAGCAGGAATACTACGTCAGGGAAATGCACACTCACAAAAATGCTCAATTTCCCAACGAGTCAACACACCCACCTACTGTCAGTAGCAACACGAATACTCTCTATGGGCCTATGAGATGTGCAGGAGGAAGATGATGGTAGTGAAGATGGACGGGTTAATACACGCACATCCTCATCTTATCACGTAGGAAGCACACGTCCTGGAAAGCCATATCTCCGTCAATTTCTAATTTCAGAAACGGAAAGGGAATAAGTACTGGATATTCGCTGATATCGCTCCCCCATAGATTCCAGTATTTGTATGGAAATAAGTAATCCCCGTGTGGCAGATGTTTCCCCAGCCATCGCCCCATCTGTTTCACACCAGGCGCCTCGTGTATGACTATCCCCTCTCCAAAGATCCATGCGAAGATAGACATTTCCATTGTGGCATAGGCCCGATTACATACTCCCGTTACTCCCTGCCACAGATCACCTGTGCCAGGTAGCTGTGTTTGATCCTCCACCAATATTGTCAGCACACCTCCATCCCGTGACAGTTTCTTGTATCATCTCCCGACGACATACTGTGGTATGGTTTAGCGGGACAAATAATTTCAGCCTGAGTGCCACTCCCTCGCCCGGCAGTTGGGTGAAACAATCTCTTCCTCTGCCTCCAACCCCAGGGACATCTGAATCCCCGTGATGATGACTATTCCCAATAGCAGGACATTCCTGTCTAATCACAGACACGTGCTGGCTAACTGATTTCCCTCCATATTCACCAGACCCGTGGCCCAAGCCCGCTTAGATTATATACTCAATGATGACTATAGAATAGAAACGAACATATTAAGAGGTAAGGCACGATACATGTGTGGAAAAATCAGCCATGGCCACAGCGGTAATACAACAAAACAAGGGTGTATTCAGACCTTACTGCAAAAATCTAGCAGCGGCTGGTATGCGTCAACGCCTGAAGTTAGAGAAATCAAACCTGGTTAGCCTACTGTTCTCCCGTTGGCTAATGTTCTGTCAATATGCGGGTACAGCACATTAGAAAGCTGCACTGGGTAACCCAGTTGATATAAATTAGTCAAGTGGTCAATTGTTCAAACAATAGATCACTTGTCTATAGGATGGTCAGACATTGATACCACATGCAAACTGTCACAATGAGGCACCTGCCTGTCCATTAATTCCACCAAGTCCAAATAAGCCAGATGAACTGACCAGTTCCCGTATCACTTTATGTAGTGGATTTACCAGTAAGAATCGGAGGTTTACGTAAATATTGTGTATATAGCATGTTAACCCATATATCCACTTTTTCGTGTGGATAGACTCGTATATTAATCCATGTACTCCCTCGCCCGGCAGTTGGGTGAAACAATCTCTTCCTCTGCCTCCATCCCGTGACAGTATCTTGTATCATCTCCCGACGACATACTGTGGTATGGTTTAGCGGGACAAATAATTTCAGCCTGAGTGCCACTCCCTCGCCCGGCAGTTGGGTGAAACAATCTCTTCTTCTGCCTCCAACCCCAGGGACATCTGAATCCCCGTGATGATGACTATTCCCAATAGCAGGACATTCCTGTCTAATCACAGAAACGTGCTGGCTAACTGATGTCCCTCCATATTCACCAGACCCGTGGCCCAAGCCCGCTTAGATTATATACTCAATGATGACTATAGAATAGAAACGAACATATTAAGAGGTAAGGCGCGATACATGTGTGGAAAAATCAGCCATGGCCACAGCGGTAATACAACAAAGCAAGGGTGTATTCAGACCTTACTGCAAAAATCTAGCAGCGGCTGGTATGAGTCAACGCCTGAAGTTAGAGAAATCAAACCTGGTTAGCCTACTGTTCTCCCGTTGGCTAATGTTCTGTCAATATGCGGGTACCGCACATTAGAAAGCTGCACTGGGTAACCCAGTTGATATAAATTAGTCAAGTGGTCAATTGTTCAAACAATAGACCACTTGTTTATAGGATGGTCAGACATTGATACCACATGCAAACTGTCACAATGAGGCACCTGCCTGTCCATTAATTCCACCAAGTCCAAATAAGCCAGATGAACTGACCAGTTCCCGTATCACTTTATGTAGTGGATTTACCAGTAAGAATCGGAGGTTTACGTAAATATTGTGTATATAGCATGTTAACCCATATATCCACTTTTTCGTGTGAATAGACTCGTATATTAATCCATATACTCATAGTAGGCCTATAATGATAATAGAAGAATTCACTAGCTAACGCGTACATTGAATCTATTCACAAGTTGAGTCTTTAAAACAATTTCCAGACAGAATGCTGCCTGGAAAACTTTCCAAACGCATAGTAGGCTTGACAGTTGACAGTATACGGCATGACAAGGCTAATTCCCACAGAATCTTTGCATCAGTTTCTGGCCATTAAGTCATGTGAATCTGGAACGTGGCTGACCACCTGAATTCAGTTTTTGATCCACTGCGTGACCAGCTGAGCTGACCACCCATGACTGGCTTTTGATCAATTGCGTGACCATCTGAGCTGACCACCCATGACTGTCTTCAAAGTACCACACATTAACGGAAGCTCAAGAAATGTTTGAAGATATCTTCTAGATAACCACCTCATTCGAAAATCTGTGCAAGAACCTGCCTGCAGACCACCAGCACAGCAAAAATTTGAAAACTAATGATGTCCAACTGAGAGATGAAATAGTACCTAACCCCATCTCCTACCGATCCACGCTCTGACGTCACCACATATATAAACGCCTAATTATTTGATCTCGAGAATTCGTGCCTTTCGCTTAGAATCTGAAGTTTTAGTATATGAACGATGGTGGCTGCAAATTTCAAATGCAATGTGGAGGAAGATGGTGGATGGACGGAGTATGAGGAGCAGGAGCCCGTGCCACGTTTTACATGTGTGGCCTGGGACTGCACCAACACTTTTGGATGTACTGAGAAAAGCATGAACATTATCGACAAGCACACCTCGGAATGTGCCACACCAAAAAGAGGCCCCCCTACGGCCATGTATGTCGCAAATATCGAGACCTCCACGGACAAACTGCTCCCGGAAGTAAAATCTGGAGAGGTGAAACTGAAATATCTTGAGCCGGGCAGAGCTTGTTTTGCTAATTGCCTGCTCACGGCATAAGTCCAGCTAGTATCTCATCCAGGGCCAGAAAGGACAATACCACATGCCTGGAGAGAAGCTGTTTCAGACATTTCCGACACATCTTTCACTCGTGCTATGCAAATGAAATAATTCGTTTGAAGAAACTGTGTCTGCCTGACCGCTGCTGATAAACGCGTGGCGGAACCGTTTAGGTCATAGGGGTTAGGTCATGGGGGAAATCAAATACCTCATGGCTTTCGGCCATATTCCCACCATTATTAGGTTACCTGGCCGGAAAGGCCAAGTGAGGTTATGCCATGGTGACAAACCGATGTCTGCCTGTTTGCCTGCCTGCATGTCTGCCTGCCTGCCTGCCTGCCTGCCTGCCTGCCTGCCTGCCTGCCGGTCGGTCTGTCTGTCTGTCTGTCTGTCTGTCTGTCTGTCTGTCTGTCTGTCTGTCTGTCTGTCTGTCTGTCTGTCTGTCTGCATGCCCGCCTGCTGGCCTGTCTGTATGTCCACCTTTTCACTAAAAAGCCTACTAATTAACCGGTTGATTGATTTTAATCAAACTTGGGTGAGAGGATTCTAGGGTGGTAAGCCTCAGAATATCTATTCATAATATCGATTGGTCAATTCACCTTTCCAGAATATCCCTCGATCATCTGACGTCATATGACTTCATAAATAGCTTAGCGTCGTGTAGGATGACATCATAATCATAACGTCATAAATGATTCTATTTGGCCATTTTTAAACTCTTAATAGTCCGACACGTTGTAAGAATTTTGTGTCTCTACTATTAAATAAACATGCTGTTGAATATTTTGAAATTAATTTGACTGGACGTTGTTGCTGCCTATGGTAGCAACAGCGCCCAGTCAAATTAGTTCCAAAATATTCAATAGCTTACCTGTATAGTTTTCTGGAAATTGATAGTCAAGGAGTTCATCGATCGATCCCAACACGAGCGTGATGTGGTGGATCTTAGATTGAGATGGGCGGGGCATAGGTAAAAATGGAAAGATCCATTCTTTCGATGAAAATCTGAGATTTAAACAAAAGTGACCGGAGATTGTCAAAACGTAGGCTATCTCTTCCTTAACCGCTTGATGATTTTAACCAAATTTAGTTGGAAGGATTCTATTGTGGTAAGCTGTGGGGAAGAACTCAATTCAGAATTTTGATTGGTCGTTTTTTTGGTTGAAAATGTCAGATTTTATAAAAGATTTACTGGAATTTGTCAAAACACAAAGACCTTTTTAGCGGCTTGACAGATCTCAAGAAAATTTGGCTAGGGAATCTGTATCATGGTAGGCACGAGAACCTCTATTCAGAACATCGAGTGGTTAAATCTGTGTGTGAAAATCTGAGAATCTTACACGAAATTTTCTAAATGGATCGCGTTACACTCTTTTCGGATTTTATCCAAATTTGGCTTGAAAGAGTCTATGGTTGTAGGCGCCAGAACTTGTATTCGGAATTTTGATTGATCTTTTTATTGGAAATCATCAGAATGCTTCTCATCTTTAGATGCTTGACAGATCTCAACTAATTTTGGTCAGAACGGCAATGTCATGGTAGATTCCAGAACTTCTATTTTGATTGATTGGTCAAATTTCTTGGGTTGGGTGGTGGGGTGGGGGTGGTGGTGTGTGGCTAGGGGTGGTGTGGTGGTCATCTTGTATTGTCTGATTCCGGCAGAGTGGTTTCCGGATAATATCCTTCAAACACCATATGTTGATTGGACTAGGTCTGGGGAAGGATCCTGTTGAAATTGACGATGATCCAAAATACAAGATGGCTGTTAGCCACTAGCAGCCATCTTAAAAATTGATTTTCGGACGCTAACTCAGCTACCATTTGTCGGAATGCTTTGAAACTTCATCATAATTTTGTACATGGTTTCTAAATTTTCTAAGGATCGTGTATTTACAAATGCAAATGTTTTAACTGCTAGTGGTCCAGGTGAGCGTGCCGTCACACGTCCGTTGTTGTTGCCTCAAAAGAGATGTCTAATATGTAAACTGTAAATATGTAGAAATAGTCAACATAAAACATAACCTATGCCCCAGCTAAAAAACCAGAACTCGGCCGCAACCCCCCCCCCCCCCCCCCCCCGCGTCAGGGTAAGTTACGATATTGCCTTTCTACCACACTCTTTCTACGTAAATTCCTTTTGAACTTTACAAAAGAGAGCGTCTATTTAAGCCTTCGTACACACCCTCCGCATTCTAGGCCTTTCGATTGCGATGCATATCTCGCAATCTGGTGTGTGCGCCCGCGCGTGCGTGCGTACGTGCGTGCGTGCGTGCGTGTGTGGGTAGTGTAAAAGAGAATGCGTTGGTGCTGTGTTCCTAGATTCTAGGATTGCGTGGCCAACCTCTGGCCATCGGAGGGTTAATAATCCGCTGAATCGTGGCACAGCCGTTACCGAGAATGGGTTAATAACGGACCCAAGGGCACACAATGTATCCACCTCCCCCAAGCGGACCTCACCCACCACAGCACTTGCTGAGGATGGGAGACCCAGACATCTATACCTGCATACCCACGGACCAAGGGATTGGCTAGTCTATGCATTATTGCGTGCCCGCTGACGCTTCTATTTATTGCTGTCTAGAATTGGCTATAGGCGCGGCCATTTCGCGCAGGGGATTGTAGGGCTGTGTCTCGCGAGATCTCCATCGATACGAAATCTAATAATTCTCGGCACGAAGACACGGCTCTATTTTTAGATTGCTGGCTATCTCATAATTATTATCTTCATGCGCGTGACTCATGGCGAGATCTCTTATTTGTTCTGGTCCGACTGTAATAGTTTGCGCGGCGATGACCGCTTAATTATTTTAATAAACAGCCAACTCCAAATAACTACTCTAAATAAGTCCTCGTCTTTTGCTGGAGGACTGCGTACAAAACATGTTTATCATTCCTTCTGCAGATGAAAATACTCAAGCACACGTCCACTCGCGGCGTCTTTTATATGTCCACTTTAGCACTCTATCAAACTGACCACAAATGGCTTCGTGCAGTGATCGTGAGAAATGTCCATTTGCATTAGCTACTCGCCGGATAACTTGTTTTGAAAGGTTACCACTGGAATGAATGGTTGGATAACCGATCCCATAATTCCAGTAGTAAATTGCAAAAAAACCCCACCCCACAATGGTCTCTTGGATGGCAATTAGACATAGGACATCTTCTATGATAATGGGTTTTCTGTATATGACGTCATAATTATTTAGGTCAGATGTAGCTGGACGTCACAATCAAAATGTGTAATGAATGACGTATCTAGCTCCACCAGGAACATTGAATAGCCAGTCAAGTATGCGAATTGCACGTCTTTACTATTTAATCAACATGCTGTTGAATATTTTGAAACTAATTTGACTAGACGCTGTTCGAATTGTATGTCTTTGCTATTTATTCAACAGCCATTTTCTATGATAAGGGCTGGGTTCGATCTGTAACTGAAGGATATGACGTCATAATCAATTACTTCATATACAGGCTGACGTCACAATCCAAAATGTGTAAATGAATGGCGTATCGAGCTCAGTCATGAACATTGAATAGTCCGGCAAGTGTACGAATTGTATGTCTTTACTGTTTAATCAACATCGTGTTGAATATTTTGAAACTAATTTGACCTGGCGTTGTTGCGGCCAGAGGTAGCAAACCTTTAAAAGCACCAAGTCAAATTAGTTTCAAAATAGTCATCAGCTTACCTGTATAGTTACCTTGAAATTAGAAGTCTGGGAAGTCATTATTCAGCGTGTGTGTATATATATATTCCAACACGCAAAAAGGGGTGGAGCTTAGCTAGAAATAGGCGTGGCATACCTAGAAATGGATCTCTATTGAAATTGTCATGAGCAAATTGAGCATTACATGGCTAATACCACTTGGTAATGCGTGGCCCACACAATATGGACCACTTGTATTAAGAGACCACCCATATTTATAGGTCACATATTTTAACAAGGCCAATCATAGATTGTTGCCCTGAATACAATGTACTCGTCCTCTGCCGGAGGGAGGATAATTAATACCACTTGCTAATGGGCATTTTCATGTTGTATATCCATTATATTACGTCATATGATGTCATAATCAACGACGTGACGTATAGGATGACGTCATAATCATGACGTCATGTCTGACTCAATTTAGTCCGTCTTAAATGCTTAATAGTCCGACAGGCTGTACGAATTGTATGACTTTGATATTTACAAAACATGCTGGTGAATATTTTGAAACTAATTTGACTGGGCGATGTTACTGCCACAAGCAGCAACAGCACCCAGTCAAATTGGTTTCAAAATAGTCAACACCTTACCTGTATAGTTTTCTGGAAATTGATAATCAAGAAGCTCAGAGATCCATCGATACCAACACGAGCGCGGTATTAATGTATTAATATACCACCCGGATTCAGTGACCGATTGATTAACGTTAGGCCGATGGAAGTCATTTCAAGCAACCGCCACCAAGATGTGGGCAGAATTGTGTGTTTTTCTGAAAAAATCCTTTAGAATGTTTAACACCGAAATTTCAATATCTCAGATAAAGACAACCGTATGAATATCTTTTTAATACTTTGACTGGTAGCCCACCCCGCCCTACCCACCTACTTGTTGCTATCATAGACCCGTATTAAGTATTGCAACGACAACGACTGCCCATGTAAGCCTATCATCTTCTCTTAATGTATTTTAACCCTTTCAAGAGGAGGACGCCAAAAGCGGCCTCTACAGTGATCTTGAGGATGTTAATTTGCAGCAGGTCAAGAGAAGATCGTTTTTGAAAATTCACAACAGAAATGACTGGCTCGATAATTGACCCAGTCATTCCAAAAGTAACTCTTCAAAACAGTCGTCTATTGGCCTGCAAATAGGCACTCAATAACCAATTTTTTTTTATATTCTTGACTCAATTTAGGTAATACAGGGTTACTAAATTATGAGGACGACGATGATGTACCATGTCTGTTTAACCTTTCCCGTATTGTATTATAGTATGATTCACACTCGTTGCATTCGAGATAGCATAAAAATTACAGACTTGTTACAGACAGTCTTGAGGCGTACTATGTGTGTGGTAAATTTCAAAAGAAAAACATGCATAATAATATTGTAGAGGGGGAAAAAGTAGACAGAGTTCGCTAACGATAATGGATCCATCTAAAATTAAAGGCTTGACTTCTTCGAAACTACAACTCTAAGGTAATGACCCGTCATCTTCATACGTTATCACAACGACTAGACTGTTACACAGACTCAACTTCGGATACCAGACCTGGACCCAGTCTATCTCCGTAGCAGACTGTAAAAGCAACACTGTGGATCGTGAGATCGCTACGTCAATGGCTACTCAATAGGCCCCTACATACGAGATACATTTCTCGATCTCGTATCGAATGAGAACTCGCGGGATACGAATGAGTAATGAATGTGTGATTATCAGTAGTATCCTTTTGTCTTTAATCCATCCGTGGGAATACATCCATGTAGGGCTAATGCAATTATGTAGCAGTATTGATAGACTACCAATGTTCCAAATTTCCAGTCAAAACTGCTGTCAATAATATTTTAGCAGATTGTTGAATACAGAAATCAACCGAAAGTGTAGGCCTATGCATGTGCTAAGTTAAGAACGTCTACATGAAATTCGGCCACAGAATTTCAACCATATAGTTAGATAGGTATATCAATACGCTAGTGAAGTAATGGATTGAGGTTAAAATTTTTTTTACCATGAAGTAATTTCGTAGTGCACAATTTCATACCGAAAATTTGCTAAATCTCCGGTGATTCACAGTTTTCTGTAGTATGTTTAGCCCCATAATTTCACCTACATAGACTTGAGTCTATTATACTAGGTATATTCCGAATCTAACAAATTCTAGATGAAATAATTTTATTAGGCAAAAATTGGCTTAAATGTTTAGTTTTTCGTGCTTTTCGGTCGGCTCCAGAACTTCGCTCACATAGACATAGAGGGATTTGAATACGATAGTTATATTGGGAATTTAAAAAAATTCGACCGTGAAGTAATTTCGTAGTATACGATTTCATCGCGTAAATTCGTTTCAATTTTGGCAGATCTGTGGGTTTTCAATGCCCTACTATTACCTGTCTGCAATAGGGTTGGCCACATAATTTCACCGATATGGTTAGATAGCGATATGACCACGCTAATGAATCTTGAGTTTTCTACCACGTAGTAATTTCGTAATATTCAATTTAGTAGCCACGGACCGTTGTCAAATGCCAACAATTTACTATATTCGGTATCAGAATGTCTGCTCTCGATTTGTAATAATTTTTTTATATATGGATGTATATAACTCAATATGAGCTAGTGCTTTTGCACAATTCTACCATCAAGTAATCTCATTGTAGGTAGTTACATATTCGCCGTATGGCCCCATTATAATATGGTTGGTTCACATTCACCACATTCAGATAGGTGTCGGTATGTCCTGGCATATCGCTCATAATGGGTTCGGCCACAGAATGTCACCCATATGTTTAGATAGGTATAGGCATATGCTTACGGAGTAGTGAGATTTCAAACTATCTACCATGAAATAATTTCGGCTCAAATTTAGGCCGATTCGTAGTTTTCGTTGCACCCAGTAAAATTAGTTTCAAAATAGTCATCAGCTTACCTGTATAGTTACCTTGAAATTGGAAGTCTGGGAATTCATTATTCAGAGTATCTATAGACATCGATTCCAAAACGCGAAAAGGGGTGGAGCTTAGCTAGAAATAGGCGTGGCATACCTAGAAATGGATCCCTCTATTGAAATTGGCATGAGCAAATTGAGCATTACAGGGCTAATGCCACTTGTTAATGCGTGGTCCACACAATATGGACCACTTGTATTAAGAGAGCACCCATATTTATCGGTCACATATTTTAACATGGCCAATCATAGATTGTAGACCCTTGCCATCCCGAACGCACATAGACCCGAATACAATACACTCATCCTCTGACGGAGCGAGGGTAATTAATACCACTTGCTAATGGGCCTCTTCAGGTTGTCCATCCATCAAATTACGTCATATGACGGCGTAATTAATTAAGTGACGCGTAGGATAACGTCATAATAATGACGTCATGACTGAGTCGATTTAGTCCATCTTAAATGCTTAATAATCTGACACGTTGTGTGAATTGTATGTTTTTGTTATTTAATAAAAATGCTGTTGAATATTTTGAAAGTAATTTGACTGGCCGCTGTTGCTGCCATATGCAGCAACAGGACACAGTCAATTTAGTGTCAAAATATTCCATGCCTTACCTGTATAGTTTTCTTGAAATTTATCATCTAGTAGTTCAGAAATCTATCGATCCCAACTCGAGAGTGGTATGGGTGGAGTTTAGCTAGAGATAGGCAGGGCATAGCTAAACTGGAAAGGTTCACTGTATTAATAAACCGCCACAGTTTTCAGTGCCCTATTGTCTGTAGTATGTTCAGCCCCATAATTTACCTCACATAGACTTGAGCTTTAATAAGCTAGTTATATTCCGAATCTAACAAATTCTAGATGAAGTAATTTTAATACGCCAAATTTAGCTTAAATGATGGTGTATTCGTGATTTTCGGTGCCCTACTTTCCGTAATATGGTTGGTTCCAGAACTTCGCCCACATAGACGTATAGGAGTTTGAATATGCTAGTCATATTGGGAATTTAAAAGAATTCGAGCATGAAGTATTTTCGTGGTATGTGATTTCATCACATAAATTTGTTCCAATGTTGGCAGATCTGTGGTTTTCCATACCCTACTGTCTGCAATATGTGTGGCTACATAATTTCACCCATATGGTTAGATAGGGATATGAATACGCTAATGAATCTTGAGATTTCTACCACGTAGTAATTTCGTAATATTCAATTTAGTAGCCACGGACAGTTGTCAAATGCCAACAATTTACTATATTCAGTATTAGAATCTCAGTTCTCGGTTTGTAATCATTTTTTTACATATAGCTGTATATAACTGAATATGTACTACTGCTTTTGCACGATTCTACCATCAAGTAATTTGGTAATATGTAGTTACATATTCGCCATATGGCCCCATTGTAATATGGTTGGTTCACATTCACCACATTCAGATAGGTGTCGATATGTCCTGACATATCGCTCATAATGGGTTCGGCCCAGAATATCACCCATATGTTTAGATAGGTATAGACATAAGCTTACGACGTAGTGAGATTAAAAAATTTCATAACGTAAATAAGCTCAAACTTAGGATAATTCGTGGTTTTCATTGCAATACGTTCACCCCCAGAATTTCACCCACAAATACTTATAGGATATATGCTAGTTGTATTCCGAATTTAAAAAAAATTCTACAGGAACTTAATTTCATAGTACACAATTCCATACCGAAAATTGGCGCAAATTCTGTCAGATCAACGATTTTCTGTACCACACTATTTGCAATAGGTTCGACCCCAGAAGTTCACCCATATGGTTAGATACGTATATGAATACGCTAATAAAGTATCAAAGGGTTAAAAAATGTTTACTATACAGTAATTTCGTCATATGCAATCTAGTAGTGGCACACCATTGTCAAATTCCAATAATGTACTATATTCGGTACCAGAATATCTCTACATGCCTTGTAGCCAGTTTTCGAACATAAGGCCATGTAGAACTCACTATTTTCTCGTGCTGCGCGAAATATTGTAATAATTCTACCACCAAATATTTATTATAGTAATGTGAAAATATTTCTATATATCCCATATTATTAGCCACGTGTACTGGTAGAACTTGACTTATCAGGCTAATGCCCTAACATTTGTACATATGGTCAACAAGATCGTCATCATTACAACGGTTGAGGCCGATTTTGGCCTTTTTGTCAAGCAAAAATATTTGATTTAATAGTTTGTCGCTGTTTCCAGTAAAGATATCGTTTAATAGGTGACACATATATGATAGCTAAATGAAACAGATCACGATGTCGTGGCTGTTTCCCATTGTGTCTTCAGTCAGAATGTTTTCTACTATATCATTTTCGTTGGAGAAAATTAGGTTCACGGTATTGGTTCTATCCCGGCCACGTAACTTTGTTGAAAAGGTTATCTTATCTGTCAGTCCAGATCTGGGTCCTGTATTACATCAAAAATACACTTGCTTTGTGCATTTTACTAGTATTGCAGTGTGTATTTCACTAATATATTTCCGGGTAATAAGCTCTTCACGTCTGTTTAAGAAGGTATCAAGATTTAGGTTTAAAATATTCTTTACAGTTTTTCTTTAATATGTTTGAATGGGTGTCAGGGTTTGTACTCCTTGTTGCGCTGATTGTCTACTGACTGGGTTGCCAGTTCTGTTGATTTCTTTATCTTTACAAGTTGTTGATACCTAATGACCCAAATTTGATCTGTTATGCTCTGTTGATGCAGTAGTGCAATTTTCTCATCACTGGCTGCTCTTTATTTTGTCT
>JAVVLW010002883.1:0-25000 GCA_034401795.1 Chaetoderma sp. LZ-2023a
TCTTGAATAAATTCGATGGTTAAAGGGATAATGTATTTATGTAACGCTGATAAATCAAAATAAAAGCCTGATTTTCTTTTGTTTGGTTATCAATTTTAAAACATTCTTAAATCATAAATTAGTGTTTGATATAAACAATAACACACATGCAGTATACATGTATCTTGATCAAATTTATTACCAAATCCACTCAGTTGCCTGCCAGTAATTGCATAATTGTCTGATTCATGCAAAACATGGAGGCACCTCAGGGAATGGATTGCAGACCAGCATGCCTGTAGCCATTATTCATGGTACTGGAGGATAAACACCAAGGCTGAATTGATCTGTACAGAATCATGATGATATGTGAACATCTGGAATCAAGCGCAATCGATGGATCCGATCAGTCACTCAAATATCTGATGTCGTAATGAATTGCGTCATGTGATCTGATGTCACGATGAAAATGCTTAGTGAATGACCTATGTAGCTCCGTCATGAATAATGAATAATCTGTCAAGTGTATGAAAAGCATCTATGGCTTTACTATTTAATCGACAATCTGTTAAATAGTTTGAAACTTATTTGACTGGGCACTGTTGCTTGCCATACAACAGCGCCCAGTCAAATTAGTTTCAAAATATTCAACAGCTTACATGTACTTGTATAGTTAACTTGAAAATGGGATTCTGAGAATTAAGGCTTCAAAGTATATAAATCCACAAGAAATATACACAAGATGAGTGGAGCTTAGCTAGAAATGGGTGTGGCATAGCTTGAAATGGATCCTTGGATTAATTTTTCTAGATCATTATCACTACTTTTGTTAATATATATTACCTACACTTATAACCCGGTTGGTGGAGATGATTCAACAATTGAATACATGACACTTTTCACTAGTCATGCTAGTATATACTGAGATTTGTCATTAACCATACATTTCTGTGTCCAAGTCTCTTATGTACTGGCATTTAAATGTATGTGGCTGTAAGCTATAAGTTATAAATATAGCAACAGATTGGAGAAACACTGCATTAAAAATGCATTGGCAGCAGCCTTCCTAACAGTATTCATGACCTGAACCTATTTAATTCCTTAGCCCTTAACACTCATATCAGCCAAAAATCCTTCTGCAGTGGTCTTGAGAAAGGTCCATTTGCAGACCAAGAGAAGAGAATTTTTGAAAATTACAACTGGAATGACTGGCTCGATAACTGAGCCCGTCATTCCAGTGGTAAATCTTCAAAAATAGTCCTTTCTTGGTCTGCAAATGGACGTTTTTAAAAGAGAAAGTTGACAATTTCTTGAATAAATTTGATTGTTAAGGGGTTAATTGTCAAGATTTGCCAACAAAAATTAAATGTTTGCTTAGTGAATGACCATTCTTTATTTTTGAAGATTTACTACTGCAATGATTGGCTCAGTTGGCTCGAGCCAGTCCTTAGAGCAGTAAATTTTCAAAATACTATTCTCTTGGTGTGCAAATGGAGATTTCTCAAGACCTCTGTCGAAGCAGGTTTAGGCCGGTTTGGCAAATAAACATTAAAGTGTTGAGTTGCACACTCCTGCTTCATGCTTCCTGAGACTGAAGAAAGAAGGTAATTAATTTGGTGAGGACCTATAGTACTGTTTTAGTATACATTAGAATCAATCAATCGAGCAGGCAGGCAGGCAGGCAGGCAGGCAGGCAGGCAGGCAGGCAGGCAGGCAGGCAGGCAGACAGACAGACATGAATGCATGGAACACGAGCAATCAGAGATTGCAGACAATCACCCTTCCATTTTTGTCACTTAAAAATGTTCATTTTTTTTTCATTTTACGGATTATATTTAAGAATTAACGCTTTAACACTCAAATTCATTCAAGAAATTTAAATTTTCTGATAGAAAATGCCCATTTGCAGACTAAGAAAAGGGTGTTTCTGAAATTTTACCACTGGAATGACTGGCTGGGTTATCTAGCCAGTCATTCCAGTAGTAAATTTTTGAAAATAGCCTTCAATTGGTCTGAAAATGGACATTTCTCGAGACCACTGTAGAAGCCGTTGTGTTAATAATAGAGTCAATCCTGATTATGAGTTGAACTTGCAAGTCTGAATTACGCAAACTATTATTGTCCATGATGATGATGAGAATGGCACAGATGACTATTTACTCTGGACATGCATGATATGGGTACTATAGAGTACTGATAAGAATCAGCTAGATTAAACAAGGAAGTTAATATTGCACATTTTATTGTTGCCAATTATGTCTATTGAGAGGCTGAGATAACAACTTGGCTATTGCAAGCTACATGTATATATACACCTTAAGAGCCACTGGTCTCAGTCTTGAATATTATAAGCAGGGTTGACAGGACATATGGTATTTAACCTAAAACCAGCCCCTGCAGTGGTCTTGCGGAATGGATATTTGCAGTGCAAGAGAAGCCTATTTTTGAAAATTTACCACTGGAATGACTGGCTCGATAAGCGAGCCAGTCATTCCAGTGGTAAATTCTCCAAAATCGGCTTCTCTTTCCCCGCAAATCGACATTCAAGTGGGAAATATTTAGATTATCTCGACCAAATTTGACCACTAAAGGGTAAATTTTTCTCCTTTATACATCACACTTGAGTTGAACAAATTTATAAATCAACAAATAAAGCAAATGGGTAAAGAGTGTGTGTATATTTGTATTTATCAGTGTACCTAATCCATCAAGCATCATGCTCAAGTGATGGATTCTCATATGATCAAACACAGTTGACGTAAGGGGAATATTGGATTATGATGGATGGTGTATGATTTACATGCAGAAATCCAGGTTTTACCCCTATTTACGATTTGTGGGTGTTTTATGTTGAACCTTTTAATACTTATATCCGCCAAAAATGGCCTCTCCAGTGGTTTTGAGAAATGTCCATTTGCCGACCAAGAGAAGACTATTTTTTTTAAATTTACCACAAGAATGACTGACACTCATTCCTGTGGTAAAATGTCAGAAATAGTCTTCTTTTTGTCTGCAAATGGACAGTTTCTATGAAAAAATTGAATTTTTAAAAACAAATTCGATGGTTAAAAATAGATTATGTACACGTATATAAATACTATATATGTTTTAGTTATCCTTGTACTGATGCTTTTACAAGTACATGTACATAGATTGAAAGATTGTTGTCATAGCCCACTATGATTTTCAATCAAATTATGTGTAAAACATTTTAATTCCAATAAAATTAGAGTTCTTTGAATTTTAAACTCTATGGGATGAAAAATTTACCATTTTTAGCACAAAAGATGGCTAAAAATGGCTTCAGCAGTGTTCGCGTGAAATGTTCTTTTGCAGGCCAAGAGAAGACTATTTTTGAAAATTTGGCACTGGAATGGCTGGCTCGATAACAGAGCAGTCGTTCCAGTGGTAAAGAAAAAAAAAAAATCTCTTGGCCTTCAAATGCACATTTTCTATGAGAAAATCGAAGTCTGCTTGAACAAATTTGGGGTTCAATTTTCTGAATACTACCTTTATTTTGTCATGTGAGTCAGCAATTCACTGACAACATATGACTGATGGAGGTTTCTAAGTGCTGTGACCTTTCTAGAAATTAATTAAAACGATTTCTATGAATAAACACATCTTTTGAATTTCTCCCCTGTTAGGCTGATCTGTATTGATCTGTAAAGCCAGTGTATAGGTGATGTGTGTATTCAGGAAGTCATCTTATAGGATGAATCTGAAGGAGACACCTCCACAACAGTTTACTTATATTACGGCAACAGATATCATGCATTGAATTATTGATGATCATTATGTATAGTGAATCTTTTTGAAAGTAATTTGAATGGAAGTTGTTGCTGCTGCCTGTACAGCTTCCAGTCAAGCTATTTTCAAAATATTCAACAGTTTTCGTGTACTCGTATGTATGATTGCTGTGAATTACAACTAAGTCTGGTGCTGCGATTTCAGTGTGTTATATGCCATAACAGTTTCATGTCTTAATGCTAAACAGTTTTGCCGCTTCAAGCCACCGAGCAATAATTTCAATGAGGAAAAACCTGATTTAGCATATTTTGAAATGATTTGACTGAAAGTTGTTGGTGACAACTTTCAGTCAAATTGTTTTCAAAATATTTAGCCGCTCCAGAGATATAAACCTTGGAATATGTCGTCTGCAAAAACTCAGCTGTCAGACGGTTAAGCATGCTGTAGAAAACAGGTTTTGTAAAGTGGGGCAGGATGATATTTTCTTTAGGAGAAAGTGTAACTTTAAAACCTAGATAATTATTGCGCAGTAGCAGTGCTTAAAGGGCGCATTCTGTTAAATTTTGTAATCTCTGACCCGAGACAATCTCCTGATCCTAGTTTTCCAAGAAGGTTTGAATACCTGTACATTTGAATTTGTCACCTGTCTGTAATCAGGAGCACTTGTTGTTGACTCTTGATGTGACAGCTGTAGCTATAGTAATGGGCGGGGCAGTTTAGGTAGAAGGAAAACCTGTACCGATGATTCCACGATATCAGTTTGCATGTTCATACCAGTTTTAGCTAAAAATGGTTTGAAGTGGCAGATTTACTGAAAATTATATGAAATAGATTTTTTGATCATTTCTTGTTATAGCTAATAGGTTATACATGTAGCTTCAAGAAATTAACCATTTCACACTCATATCAGACAAAAGTGTCTTCTGCTGTCATCTTTGGAAATATCCATTTGCAGACCAAAAAAAGACTATTTTTGAAAATTTACCACTGGAATGACCCAATGTTCCAATGGTACATTTTCAAAAATAGTCTTGGTCTATGGACATTTTCAATAATAAAAAATAGAAATTTTCTTGAATAAATTCGAGGATTAACCAGCATAAAGTTGTGATTATGCAAACAGTGTTTTACACCAAAGGCTTGTGTGTTTTGAACTTCAAATATACCATATACTACATACATCAAACCCTGTATTGAATTTGGAAACATTTCCTCCCTCAATCCTGAATAAGTGTTTAAATTCAGAATATTAGGAACTGATCACTGATATTGGCTGCTTTGGTATTTGAATACACATTCACAGTAATAATAGTACAGTAAATTATACAGGGTATACATGTCCATACTGAATACAGATCTATAGAAAAGCTTGAACTTTATCATTTCATTGAAAACTCTCTCCTAGTCTCATGATTTATTTATATGTATAAAAGCACACTAATAAAACACAGTTATCACAAATATATTTAGTACATAAAATGTATTAATTGAATTAGTTCTTACGAATCTAATACTCCAACTGGACAAATTTATAAAATGCACTTGTGACCACGTAATAGGTTTTCAAACAAGATAATCTAGTACACCCATAAGCATGCAAGCATGGACACACACAATCCACACACACAGCCGCCCGGCCACCTGTCCACACACACACGCATGCACGCACACATGCGCAAAAGGCATGCACGCACGCATGTAGATACCATGGGTGGGGGTCAAATACTTTCAACAGTATTTAAATACAAATACAAATACTTAGGGTAAGTATTTGAAATACTTCTCAAATACTTCTTACATGTCTTATAGAAGACCAAAGTATGGCACAGATGTGTACTCTAGTGATGGACAGCCAGACCCTCAAATTTACATTAGCACAGACAATCATAGATACCAAACTATAGGTGCAAAAAGAAATCAAGTTCGACAGGCTAAGCATAGTTAAATATAGTTGACACGATCCCAGCCAAAGTTTAAATAGTGAACTAGCTAGAATAGTTAGTCAACCAGCATCCTGAATGGTTAATGCAAAATTACATCAAATTCAAAATGGCAGATACCCATGCGCAAAAGACATGCACACACATGCACACATGCGCTGAATCATCTGCATATATAAACCTGCCTGCAGAAACAATATTATAATGTCTTGTGTGTTAATTAAAGCATACGTACACACAATCAATTAGTGATATTTACTTTATGATACAAGTGACATGGACGTGTACACTAATCATTAGTAACCTTATGATGTTTCAGAAAGATTATTATTTAATATGCTTCCTACAACGTATCAAACATATTGATCATGCATTTTAGGCTGAAATGTTAATGGTACCAAATTCATAATTGATTTATGTGTACCTATAGGATTTACTTATCCTACAATAGGTTCATCCATCTAGGTCGTAAATTAGCAGAAGCAGTATCATTTCTGTAGCGTTTAGCCCTTTCACAGATAAATTCCTGATATCTCAATTTCAGGGCAAACAAACAGAAAAGCTGCTGAATATTATCAAATTAATGTGACTGGAAGCCATTGCTGCCTTAGGCAGCAATGGCTTCCAGTCATATTAATTTCAAACTATTCAGCAAATAAGCTATAGATTGTAAAGAATTTACTTTTTCAGGGATTTGCCATTGAAAAGGTTAGTGAATTCATCTGAAACAATACGCCCGAAGATTGCTGTCACGCTTGCATGCTTCAATTTTCTCACATATCCCATCCTGTCTTCCTCGTTGTGGTGTCTGTTTGCGTACATGAGCAAGGATGTAATTGTATGCATTGACGAATGTGTTCCTGAAGTCTAATAAACAAGATCAGGCCAAGTGTTTGGAGCGCAACAGATGCGGTTAAAGACAGTTGCGGAATCCAGTTTTACCTATGCCCACCGCCCATTTCTATCTAACCTCCACCCACGCTTTGTCCGAGTTGAGATTGATCAAATCCTTGAATCTCAATTCACAGAAAGCTATACAGGCAAGCTGTTGAAAATTTTGAAACTAATTTGACCGGGCGTTGTTGCTAACTGCGGCCAGTCAAATTAGTGTCAAAATATTCAACAGAGTTGGTTATTAAATAGTAAAGACATACAATTCGTACAACTTGATGGACTATTAAGCATTTAAGACAGACTTGGGTTGAATTCGGGTTTGTTGTCGGGTTACTCGGACCAAAAGTATCACGTGGTTGCTTTGCCTATCTATGCGTGTGCACACTTACTCTCGCTTGAAGCAGGAGTAATCGAATCAAATTTGTACCACGTGATATGAATTTGTACCATGTGATACCGTTGTCCGATTATACTCTTCGTCGTTCGGATATGTTGTCGAGGTACCCCGGTTAACTCGACAATATACCCGAACCTAGCCTAAATCACAAAAACTATGATGTAATTGATTACGACGTAGGCCTACATGTGACATAGTTGGTTATGACATCATATGATTGAGTGAGAAACTGGATTCCTCCATTTTAATCTCAGAAACTTAGATAATGCATGTTTACTAGCTTGAAATGATCATATATTAAGCAGTGATAGTAGAACTTTAAAACTTGTTCATGTGTAGCTGTATCCCCAAAACTGCTGATCCAGTTTGATTCAAATTTTAATACAATATAGGAACTTACCGTAGACTAGGATTTCCACATTTTGACCAAGATCTAGATAACAGAAACCTGGATTCAGAACGGATTAAACTCAGCATCTCTGGATATCTCTGAAACTGATGGTCCGATTTGACTCACATTTTAACATGAGTGTGACTGTACACTAAGAATGATCCAGAACAAAATGGGCACGATCTGACAAAATCTGGAAAGTGGTTTAAAATGAGAGAATAATGGGAGGGCGAACGTCTCGATAACCGAGGCTGTGAGTCATTCAAGTGGAGAAATTTAAGAACTAGTTTTGGCTCGCAAATGGGCATTCACTTTGGAAAAATGGCAATTTTCTTGACAAAAGTTTAACCATTAACGAGTTAACCCTGTCACCGATGAATTCCCTTATATCTCATTTCCAACGCTACCATACAGGGAAACTGTTGAATATTTTGAAAATAATTTGACTGGAAACCATTGCTGCCTTAGGCATCAATGGCTTCCAGTCAAATTAATTTCAAAATATTCAATAGAATAAGTTTTACCGGTATATCGTAAAAAAACCCATATTTTTCAGAGACTTGTCGTGAAAGGGTTAATATGCTGTATGTATATATGTATATATATATGGAATAGGGAGATAATATGCTGACATTATTAACCATTTCAGTCTCATATGCCAGATATCAAATATTCATTTCAATATAATCATATAAAATATATTCTCTTGAATACTTTTGCTCACTGGGTTCAAGGCAACACCCGCTCACTGCCATTCAGATTGCTTGATAAATATTAGACACCTTTCCTTTATGATTGCCTTGAAATAATGATATATACATGTATTTGAATTTATGTAACTGTGACAAGATATTGCGCATACTTCTTGCATCATTACTGATTTAATTCTAATCTGCATTATTCACAGGAAAAGTTATCTGATGCTAAACAGACAGCGCAGGAAGTCCATGTGAGTCTTAGCAGTATCTGATTATGCAAAAGCGCTTTAATTTAATTACATAGCTGGCTTACTATATTATATACAAGTGGAGCTTGAAAGGTCACGCTATAATGTGCCTGCGTGTCTGATTCCTGTAGCATGTGATAAGCAGTGGATATGGATGTTAGATTGACTGATAGCCAAACAGGAGGGTTACACAATTAATTAACATGTATACAGTAGTAGTTGTTCTAGGCAAAATTTTAACCCTTTAATGGTCAAACCAGCAAAAAAAGATCTTGAGGTATGGCCATTTGCAGGCTAAGAAGACCATTTTTGGAATTTTACCACTGAAGGGACTGGCTCGATAACTCGAGCCAGTCATTTCAGTGGTAAATTTTCAAAAGATTGTTTCTCTTGACCTGAAAATGGATATGCTGTAAGCAAACATTTAAAATTCCATAACAATTCTCAGGGGGTGGGGGGGTATCCAGGCGTGTAAGTGGGAAAGCTCTGGGAGTGAGTGTTCCTATCTAACAAAGGAGGAGGGGGTGGGGTTTAGTTCAGGTGATTTACACACACACACACACACACACACACACACACACACACACACACACACACACACACACACACACACACCCAAAAAAAAATAAATAAAGAAAAAAGAATTAGGTGCTTGGAGAAGCCATCGTCTGCATCCTGAGTGTCAAAAAATAATTTTATTGTTCTTAACTTTTGCATGAAAAAATAATAGAAAACAGAAATTTAGGGGTCCAGACTTGCTGAGTGGTGATAGTGATGATGATGATGATGATGATATTTCTGTATGTTCATCAACTTAATCTAATAGAAATATACATATTCTTTTATTACAGATATTTATAGAAGAAGTGCTAAAGAAGGCCAAGACACTCTAACGTCACCACCTGAAGGCCATGTATTAATTCTTAGTGTGTGCTCATTAACTGCGGATGTACATATTACAACGCTCTGCTGGTCACAGGACATTCTGGCAGCCAAAAATACATTATTTTGTTATTATAGTTATTATCGACACATACAGGTATGATAATATATGTCTAGATACCCTTTGTGTTTGTGCTTGTAAGTAGTGTTCTACGCAATATAGAGCAGTGCTTGACCGCGATGCCTCTTGACAATGGATGTACATTTATAACGGTTAGTCAATGCAGCATTCCAGAGACAATGCACAAGAAATGATGTACCCGTACACTGAAACCTGTCATATGAGCACACCTTTAAGAGAGCAGCAAAATGTAGCATCTAACGGCTAGTGCCTGTTAGCTAGGTCAGATATGTTAACATACTTTATGATTTTCCATGTGGTTTTGTGACCACCTGTCTTGTGGAACATGCATCTTTTACACCTGAAATTCCAGTGTCTCAATTATGACCAATATTTTGAAACTAATTTGCCTGAAACCTGTTGCTGCCACAGGCATCAGTATCTCCCAGTCAAATTAGTCTTAAAATATTCAACAGAATATTCCTAACATTAAACATGAGTGTCATCTTTGATATGAAAAGTTTAACTGTTAAGCTGGTTTTAGAATTCAAATGGCAGCTGGTTGCTTGAACATGTTTACAGTACAGCCCCAGAATTAACGTACCTTATTTCCAAAATAAAATTAAATATACTGTTTAATATTTTGAACAAATAAGTTCACATGTTGCCAAAAGAAAAGCAGAAACATGTTAGTTAGTAGAATTTTGAACACGATATAAGAAATGTTCTGTTGAATATTTTGGGCATAATTGGATTGGAAGATTTTCCAATCCAATTATGCCCAAAATATTCAACAGAATATTTCTTATATCGTGTTCAAAATTCTACTAACTAACATGTTTCTGCTTTTCTTTTGGCAACATGTGAACCTATTTGTGAGCTGTACTATGACTGTATGTATTATGATTTTTTGCTGGTTCTTGTGTAGCTAGGCCATGTAGTTTGGAAAATTAGATAATACTAACATAATGTCAGGTTAGGGTTATTTTTTTTCTATGTTACAAACTATTATTGTCTTAGTACGTGTAGGTCATTTGCATAAGTTAATGGTTTGGTTAGCTGATGGCTAGAGTCAGATGTCCATGTACAACACATAATCTCATATATAATGCTAACTCTAGGCTTATTGGAATACCTGTACAAAGGTTTCCTGACAGTATGTGCAGAGGGCTAATATCACTGCCTGTAAATAAATCAAGAAATATTGTTTTGACTCTATATGAATCTGAGGATGATGAGACATAGTGAGCTAAATGACCTAGGGCATCCAAGAAATATGTCAAATGTTAGTTTAAAAAAAATTCACTGAAGGCTCGATTTGTGGGTCACAGCCTCTAGTTAAATGATATATGATTCTGTTTGACATTATGCTGTCATAATACTCTGGCCCTTACATTATGATGAAGATAATTTTAATCAACGTTTATTATGTTTTAATGGTTTATTTAGTTCTCTACTGAACACTAGTGGTCAAGATTTATCAAGAGAATTGAAATATTTTCTCAGGGAATTTCCATTTGCAGGACAAGAGAAGAGTTTTTGAAAATTTACCACTTCAGTGTTAAATTTTCAAAAATTTAATCGACTGTTCCTGTAAATGGATGTTCCTTGAGATCATGCGCACTGCAGATGTTGTTTTTAGCCGGCTTGACCATTAAACGGCTAACTAAAATTATGCTAATGCATATTATGGTTACTAGATGATAATAGTTATGCATGTGTGCATGCAGGTGTACGTGCGTGCGTATGTGTGTGCATTTGTACATAAGTGCGTGCGTGCGTGCGTGCGTGCGTGCGTGCGTGCGTGCGTGCGTGCGTGCGTGCGTGCGTATGTACGTACACCCCCACTATTGAAGACAGGACGTAATACGAAGAACTGATATTGGAGTGCTAAGTATGTATGCCCAGTTTTACACAATAAATTAATCCGTTATATCTCACTAGGACACGAAATTCTATGCGATATAACAAATATTCTGTTGAATACTTTGAGCCTAATTTTACTGGAAGATGTTGCTGCCTTAGGCAGCAACATCTTCCAGTAAAATTAGATTCAAAATATTAAACCGGCTACCCCATACCTGTAACGTTGTTTTGAAATTGAGCTAATGTGTTATATAAGGGTTAATGTTTGCTTAGGTGTTAAATGTGGAGACCAACACTTTTCTTAAAGAAACACATATTTTGCTCTACAACCCTGGCATCCTGCCCTTATCATGTTTTGTGATGGTGATCTGTAAATACCAAATACCTATTAAACATGGCTGCAAAGCTGTCTGATATCAAGTGCTCTATAGTACTCCACCCATCTATTATATGTACTCTTGTTCATGTGATAGTCATTACAGAAATGCTACAATAATATAGAGCATTAGTTATAATATGCTAAAATTTGTGGTGGGTGTCAGGTAAGGAAGGTCTGGTCGAGTGTTTTTCTTTATAAATTATGCCCCCTCTCCTCTCCTCCCACACAAAGTTTAGACACTTATGTTCCATCTCTAGGACCAATGATGATAGACTATTTTCAAATTCAGAATATTTAATTTAGGTCATGAATATATGACACCGCTCTGTGAAAATGCAGCATGTGATAATTATCCCCTCTTGAGTCAACTTAACCTAGTTATTGTCAAGTTAGTTTAAAACATCCTCTTCTGTGACCTCGAGAAATGTCCATTTGCAAGACAAGAGAAGACTGTTTTTAAAAGTTTACCATTGTAATTCCAGTGATAAATTTAAAAAAATATTTTTGCCGCCTATGGTAGCAACAGCTACCAGTCAGTTTATTTTCAAAATATTCGAGAGCTTAGTTGTATACTTACATTGGGAATGCAGATTCCGGTTTAGCTTAGCTTGAAATGGGTGTGACATCACTAGAAGCGTGACCCTCCATTACGCATCTGACCTACTAAGCTGATGATTGGCTTCATTATGTTGTAACTAATTTGACTGGATTATGTTACTGTACTAAACATAAATGTTCAGGTTTCCAGACAAATTAATTTCAAATTAGATTGTGGGCCTAATTCACCTTTCCAGAGTATCCCTCCACCATCTGACCTCGTATGACATCATAATCCACTCAGCGCGTGTATGATGACGTCACAATCATTACGTCACAAAGGGTTCCATATAGACCATCATCAAATCTCAAACAGTCCGACACGTATGAATTGTGTCTTTGTAATTCTTTGCTATTTAATAAACATGCCTGAATGTTGAATATTTTGAAACTAATTTGACTGGGTGCTGTTGCTGCCGTAGGCAGCAACAGCACCCAGTCAAATTAGTTTCAAAATATTCAACACCTTAACTGTGTAGTTTTTCGGAAATTGATAGTCAGGGTGTTCAGGGATCGATCGATCCCAACATGAGCGAGGTGTGGGTGGAGCTTAGCTAGAGATGGGCGGGGCATAGCTAAAACCGGAAAGGTCCATTCAGTTTCTCTTTCTGGTCTTTTAGCTTCAAATGGTTTTAAGCCTCCCAGCCATGAAATCTTTGTATCTCTATTTCAAAACAACCAGACATATAAATTGTTGAATATTTTAAAATTAGTACCTATGGAAGCTGTCGCAGGCTCACAGTGAGGTAAATTGGTTTCAGCTTATAATAGTTGTTACATGTACAGTATAAAGAACTTGATGTCAGGTAATACCTAATGCCAAAATGTAAAGTATATCTCCTGCTGTTATGCACATTTAAAAAAAATCTATTTTGAGAAAATAATGGTTTATTCTGTTCTTATTGTTTGTGTAATTGCAATGGTTAGATATATTTTCATGCGTACTTGCTTATCTATGTAAGATATAAAAAACAACAAACAATTTTCTATCTTCCTAATTCTTTGCCATAAAGTCTGGCAAGAATGAGAGTGTAAACAATAGGGGGGGGGGGGGGGTTAACAAATTGTTTTAGCTTTGTTTAGATTGGCTGTTGTGACAGTATCCATGGCAACATATTTTTTAAATGATAGTTACGCATAATGTATGGTAACTGGTAATGTAGACAGAATGCATGATTAGTGGGCATCATCATGACTGCATGAAATGTACAGCTAATATGCAATTGTAGAGAGTACATTGTATTTACTTAATGTTCTCAATGGTGTAATAATAATTTTTGCTAATTGGAAGAAATACTTACTTGTTTTCATTAAATAGTGTTTTATTGCTGAAAAAGCATTATTGTAATATTAGTAATGATTGCTTTTTATATACTGCCACATCTGTTGAAGAGACCGATGTCGCTTTTGGAACCAGAGTATGATGGCTGTGTAAAACGGGTGATGTTTCAATGACCTGTTATGAGACCAGCCTTCTATGGCTCCAAAATGCATTTCTTATAGTAAACTTACATGTAATAAGACCACCTGTCTTTAGTGAGCGCGTCTTGTTTCGATGAGGCCGAGGGTGACGTGGTCAAGAATATGTAGATTTTCTCATAAAAAATGTTTGCTGACCAAGAAAAGAATATCTTAGATTTAACTTGTCACGGGAATAACCTGGTTACCCAGAATGCATTTGATTTCATTGTAATGTATAGGGTATAGTGGATATGCGCCTGTAGTGTGTACGTTCAATTATCAATGGGTTGATTGTAAAACACTGAATCCATATATACTCCAAAGCAAGGATTACCCCTAGGCTTTAAACTTTAACTCTTTCACTGATAAATTCCCTCGAGATTTCAATCTCGGAGAAAAAAACCAAGAAAGCTGCCGAATATTTTGAAATTAATATGACTGGAAGTCATTGCTACCTTAGGCAGCAATCAATGACTTCCAGTCATATTAATTTCAAAATATTGCACAGATTATGCTATGAATCGTAAGGAATTTACCCTTTCAGGGATTTGTATTTGAAAGGGTTAAATCTCCCCCCCCCCCCACCATATAAGACTATAGAGCTCGCATGTTTATTTTTTTGTCAACAGCTTTAACTTAATCAACAATCTTGTTATCTTATTGCTTTAAATGTATGTACATCATGATTTATGTTATGTTAAGGTGGAGTTTTAGACCTTGACTCTTTAAGAGGTCACGCTGGACAAAAATAGTTTCTGTATTCGTCTTGAGAAATATCCATTTTGTATATCAGGGAATATTTTTGAAAACTTATTACTGGAATGACTGGCTCAGTACTCAGACTATTGAAGTGTTAAACAATACAATACAGCTAATAAATGAGGTAAAATTTTTCCAAAACAAAAACCCCAGAAACGTGTTAGTACAATTTTGAACACGATGTAAGAAATGTTCTTTTGGATATTTTGAACATAATTGGATTGGAGGACGATCCAATTATATTCAAAATATTCAACAGTACATATTATTTTGTTTTGAAAACCTTATTAGGTTATTTCTGCGCTGCGCTGTATAACAGCCTGTATATCATTATCAGTTGTCCTATGTGGCATCATCCTTATAGTAAACATATTTAAATATATTTTCTTACCTGTACTCAGTGCTATAACTCTACTTTCAATCGTGGCCACCGTACTAGATAGATGCTGAATACTTTGAAAAATAGTGAAATTGAAACCTACTAGGCTTAGTTAACCCTTTAACACTCATATCATCCAAAAATGGCTTCTGTAGTGGGATTGAGAAATGTTCATTTGCAGACCAAGAGAAGGCTATTTTGGAAAATTTAGCACTGGAATGACTGGCTCGATAACCGACCTAGTTATTCCAGTGGTAAATTTTCAAAAACAGTTCTCTTGGTCTGTAAATGGACACTTTCTATGAGAAAATTGAAATTTTCTTGAACAAATTTGAGCGTTAAATGGTTAAGTGTTGTTAATGGTAGATAGAATTTTTCTTCTCACATACATGTTTGTTTAGCGTTAGTAAATTTTTCATTTTGTTTTATTGTAACCATAGTGATATTATGGTCATCCTTGAATAATTACTTGTTAATTTGGGAGTAGAAAAATCATGTTCAATTTCTAGGACAGATTTTCATTGTCAAATGATGGAAAACATCCATACTATCTAATAAAACAAGTACGACATGCTATTCTTGCAACTTACAATATTGCTAGAGGGTTTTGTAAAAAATGTCAAGAAATTCAACAAAGTTGCAGTTAAAATCTTTTATTGAATGACTACCTAATTTTTATTTGTATTAGTTAATGCGGCCGGCCTATTACCACATTTACATGTGTATGTTCCACTAAGGACACGTGACCTCTTATTACAAATCATACAACAAATAAATGTTTTAGAAACAATACAAAAAGTGATCACGAAATAAATACATGTCTCTCTTAATTAAAATTATCAGCCGTCACAAAGACGCATTCACAAAATACAGTTTCTTTAACCCTTTATAGGTCAAGCCGGCCAAAACTGACCTCTCCTGCTTTTTACCGGCTTGACCATTCAAAAGTTAGTATTCACCCTTAAATTTGTTTTAAGAAAATTTATATTTTTTCATAGAATATGACCATTTGCAGAACTATAGAAAATTATTTTTGAAAATTTATCAGTGGAATAACTGGCTTATGTATCGAGCCAGTCATTACAGCAGTAAATTTCCAAAAATAGTCTTCTGCTGGCCTGCAAATTGACATTTCTCAAGACGACTGTAAAAGCCATTTTTGGGCGGCTTGAATGTTAATGTTAAGAATACATATGAATAACTTAGTTATATTTTTATATTCTTGATTTTTCTACAACATATTACTAAAGGTAGAATACGGTTATTAGTACTCAGACGTATATATATACATTTAATCTAATTAAGAAATTAACTTAGCAGACAAGTCCAGGTGACACCTATAAATAAACCAGGACCGTTTACTTTTAACCATCTATACACATAACTTACTACTCTTCTAATGTTATATTAAGAAAGATAACTCATGGCTGAAAAGATTACTATTGAAGACATCACATAGTAAGCTCCCCTGAACATTGTAATACCACAGTGTATGAAAGATAAAGATCTGATATTTTAGATAGATAATGTGTGTCTCAATGATTTGTATAATCATGTATAGAATTGTAAATCTGTATTCTCTGTATGCATTTATTGTAGTATATTGTTGAAATATTTTTATTTTGAGATATTTTATTTATATTTTCTACCTAGTCCTAAAGCACACTCATCCTAGTAGCCAGTTTATGTATTTGTTCTCTTATCCACACTCCAATGAGGTAACATTTGTTAACAAGAGAGAAATCCGATCTGTCACTCATGTATGACGTCATACTCAATTACATCACATGTAGGCTGACATCACAATCAAAATGCATAATGAATGATGTATCTAGGTCCGTCATGAACTTTGAATAGTCCGTATGACATGTAATGGCTTTACTATTTAATAAACATTCTGTTGAATATTTTTAAACTAATTTGACCAGGCGCTGTTGCTGCTTATTCAAAATATTAAACAGGTTACCTTATAGTTACCTTGAATTTGGGATTCTGGGAATTCAGGATTCAAACTATATAAATCAATCTCAACACATGCAAAGCATGAGCGGAGCTTAGCTAGAAATGGGCGTGGCATAGCTAGAAATGGATCCCTGTATTGTCGCAACTGTGATGAATCTCTCCTTTTCGCATCAACTGGCGCTTTATCCAAGATTATACGTTTTTCGTAACGTTAGTGTCTACATTTTGATTAAATGAATATGATTAAATAGCTATTTTCTTATCCGTATGTCTAATTTTGTTAAATAAAGAATTTACTAATAGTTAAACAGTAGCTAGGATAGTTCATAAACCTTTTAGATGTGTGACTGACTGTCTTATCTCTGAACAAAGGTTATTTTCCGTTGGTAACGTCTTAACCTACACTCATAAACAGCCAAAAATGGCTTCTGCAGTGCTCTTGAGAAATATCCATTTGTAGACCAAGAGAGGACTATTTTTGAAAATTTACCACTGGAATAACTGGCTCGATAACCGAGCCAGTCATTCCAGTGGTAAATTTTCAAAAATGGTCTTCTCATGGTCTGCCAATACCACATTTTCTAAAGGGTTCAAAGAGCATCCAGACATACGGGACAGCTCAGAAATAACCCAACATGTTTCCAGAACAGAATAAATCAGTTCAACAAAGCACATTGTGTTCATAAGTGTACTAACTAAATGTTACATGTTTCTGTTTTTGTTTTGGAAGCATGGAAAGTTATTTCTGACCTATGTGTATATAGGAGCAGGTGTGATGACACTATAGTTGTCACAGCTGGTTTTGTCAGAAATGTTAAAAACATGACCGACGCACAGACTGACAAACTGATAATGATATACTAATTGGGAGAATAGGAGTCACGGTTAAAAATGTCTTCTAAAACCATTCATTCCTATACATAGCTTTTTGAACAACTAGCCATTATACTGTAGTAAGAAGTTAAAATTTAAAAATACATCTCCCCTTTCGATGCCTATCCATAGCATACATGATGACTACATGTAAGTAGCCATAGAGCGTGCTAGTTTGAGTGTGCTTCCACATAGCTATTGTATTCGTACATGATAATAATTGTAGGATAGTTGCTGTATTTACTAGCGTAATAAATATGTTTAACATAAATATAATGTATATCAAAGATATTGGTGATATTAACTATTTAAAAATTAAAAAACTGAAAGATAAATAGCAACTTACATAGGTCCAATATTAGACCACTACTTGCATGAAAATAATAATCAATCATATGATGTCATAATCAACTACGCGGTGTGTAGGATGATGTCATAATCAATTATGTCATGTATGACATAGCTAAGTTCATCACGAATGATTAATTGATGACGGACTAAGCGTTATTGTACAAATTGTATATCTTTACTATTTAATAAACATAATGTTGAATATTCTGAAACTAATTTGACTGGGTGCTAGCACGCAGTCAAATTTGTTTTAAAATATTCAACAGCTTGCCTGTTTAGTTTTCTGGAAATTGAGTCAGGGATCGATCGATCTCAACATAGTTGAAGTGTGGGTGGAGCTTAGCTAGAGATGGGCAGGGTGTTGTTAAAATTGGATCCGCCATTGCATCAAAGTAATTAATCTGTATTTATACCATTATATCTTAATTATAATAAATTGAAGTCAAAATTCTCGTAACCCATTAACCACAACCACGAGCCACGACGCCAAAACGGAATTTATGCAAATTGGTCATGTTTGATGATTGTGATTTAGTGTCAATGGTCACTTGAAATGCCAATATTCTAGCTGCTTAATAATTGGCTGGTTTTAGGGTCTTTAAATTGAAAGACCCGGTATGCAACAAATTCTTTATAATGTGTAATAAATATTCTATTGAATATTTTTTAATTAGTTTTATTGAAAGCTGTTACAACAGCTTCAGTCAAATTACCTTCAAAATCTTGAATCGCTTACATATTAGCTTGCATTGAAATAGAGACACTGGAATTCTGTGTTCAAAGGGTTAATTGGAGAGGGTTTATGACAGAAGTTTTATATCTAATCACTCATGTAAAATTACCCAAACTGCTGTATACTTATTTAATTTCTAATATATATATATTTTGTTGATCTCTACAAAGTTAAGTGTAATGGCAATAAAAAATCATAACAATGTTAGGATCATAGTTTTTTTCATGTTTTATGCAATAGAAATGTAAATCCCCCCTGTCTTGCATTGAGACCGTGCCATTTTATAAACTGTTTTATTTTAAGATAGATGTTCATTACAGTAATTAAGCTAGTTTTATTTTTATTTTTTAGACATTTTTATTTTATTTTAGAAAATTTATTATTACTTACTGCTGCTTTTTGGAATAATATTTTATATGACTTTAATTAAATGAATTTATTTTTAATTAATGAAAAGCAATTTAAATTGTTTCAGGTTTTAATGTTTTGATTCCATATTACTATCTAAGCGATAAACTAATATTCCTAAAGGAAGATAAACAATTATTGTAATGACTAATTAGTTTTCCATGTTATCTTCAGAGGGCAGAGTTAGTAACGTTGGTATTATGTCAAATTATTGCATGTTGCATTTCTATGTATGAATATATATATATATATATATATATATATATATATATATATATATATATATATATATATATATATACACAGCATGCTCTTGACCTGTTTCTAGAAATCCTGGCCTACATTTGACTGACAGTTGTCAGCATATTTTCACAATGTTCTACAGGATACTTTAACCCTTTAACTCATATCAGCCAAAAACGGCTTCTGCAGTGGTCTTGCGAAATGTTCAGTTGCAGACTAGAGAATACTAGTTTTGAAGATTTACCGCTGGAATGACTGGCTCGATAACCGAACCAGTCATTCCAATGGTAAATTTTCAAAAATACCCTTCTCTTGGTCATGCAAATGGACATTTTGTATGAAAAAAATTGAAATTTTAAAAGCAAGTTCAAGCGTTAAAGGGTTAATATTATTGTCTGTTATATCTGGCTTGCAGGTTGGAGTCTATTAACCCTTCAATGGCCATAATTTGTGAAGGAAATTGAACTTCATTGCTTAGATACTATCAGTTATCGAGCCAGTCAATTCCAATGGTAAATTTTCAAAATAGTTTTCCTTTAATCTGCAAATGGACGTTCCTGGAGACATCTACAGAGGCAAGTTTTGGCTGGCTTGCCCATAAAAAAGCGTTAATATGCATTTCTATCAGGGATCACATTATATTACATGTATTGTTTTTTTCCAAAATAGTTGAGCTGTTAATTATGTAAACAATTCAAAAGGCCATCGTGTAACTTGCGTTTACTAACCTTTCAATTACTGTCTTTTCGAAATATTTTTTATATATATCTGAACTGATATAAAGGAATAATGTGTTCTAATTTCAATTTATAAGTAATGTTGAGATGGCAGAAACCTCTAACCCAAGCACATTGTCAAAATGGACACCTATTCCTGTATTACCCCTTTAACCACCGAATTTGTTCAAGAAAATTTCAATTTTCTGATAAAAAATATCCATTTGCAGACAAGAGAAAACTATTTTTGAAAATTTACCACCGGAAATGACTGTCTCGGTTATTGATCCAGTCATTCTAGTGGTAAATTTTCAAAAATAGTCTTTGTCTACAAATGAACATTTCTCATGACCATTTCGGAAGCCATTGTTGGCTGATATGAGTGTAACGGTGTTAAGGAAATCTGGGAATTGGAAATACGAATCATCAGCACAAAGATGAATCTTCCAGTACTTATTTTTATAATTTTATTAATGGATCTACATAGGCCTCATGGGAATATCATTCATTTTGCAGAACTTTCTAGAAAATTCTCTTGTTATTCAACATCACTGGTGTTCATTTGAACCTTTCCTGTGCTGTAGTTATAAACAAGAGCAACATGCTATAGTTAGGACTTTGGCGGCTTTGTCAGAAATCCAATAAATTTGACAGACAGACTGACAGACGCATAGACTGACAAACCGGCAGAGACTTATGCCAGTTGTCAGTCTTAACTAAAAATATTACATTCACCTTTAACGCTTTCATGCTGAAGCCAGCCAAAACCGGCATCTGCAGTGGGTTTAAGGAATGGCCATTTGTAGGCCCAGTGAATACTATTTTTTAAAATTTACCACTGGAATGACTGGCTCGATAACCGAGCCAGTCATTCCAAGGGTAAATTTAAAAAAAAGTATTCACTTGGCCTACAAATGGACATTTAATAAATAAATATTTTGATTTTCTTGACCAAATTCAGACATTAAAGGGTTAAATAAGATATAGAATTTTTGCATTGATCTTGACTTATTTATGGTACTGATGGAGTTGTTAAGATTTCCAGCTCTGATACATAGGAAATAAGAATGACACGCAATCGACATAGGCGCACAAAGTTGACAGACCGATGTAAAGTGTTGCGAGTCACTACTTTCCACCCCACCCCATCCTACTCCCCTGTTCAACCAGTGTAGTCTGTGTTCAAAATGTTCATAGCAGAATTGTACTGGTAATATTAAGCCATAAATATCTTGATAGTTTATTGTGTAAGTTATGTTTTAAAACATAGCTAAAGTAATTAGCTTTAACTATTGAAAGGTCTTTAGCGACGTGTACCGGGACAAGGGAGACAACTCCCACATAATTATACAATTCCTGTTTATAAATATGCTTAGTAAGGAAGTTTAGATATTACTGTTGTTAATTAACCCTTTTCATTCTGAACGCCAAGAAATTGTTATCCAATGAAGTTTTGCATGAAATCTGCTAAACATTTTGAAAAAATTGTTTGAAAGTTTGTGCTACTTAACGGTCCACATTCACACCAAATGCTTGAAAATAAAATTATTAAAATGGTATACTTTTAGAGGCTTCACTTAGGTACCTCAGTGTAATGAAACAAAATAAATGTTAACATATGATATAATTGCGTTTAAATTAATAAAATTTTATACTCCAGCAAAGCAAGGGGTTATAATAGTAATCACTTTGTTTTTGTGTCCGTCTGTGTGTGCATGCGTCTAATCCCCGTTTTTTGCGCAAACCGTATTTTCAAGGTGTTTTCACGTATAGTCACCAAACTTGGTGTATGAACGCTTCATGGTCTAAACGTGTGTCATGTATCAAAAGTAAGTCAGCGTGACCTCTTTTCATGAAAAGAGGTCACGCTGACTTACTTTTGATACTACTAATTTTATTTTCAAGCATTTGACTGAACATCAGAGTATTCTTGTACGACCTGTAGTTTCAAGAATTTTTTGAATACAGTGACCAAACTTGGTGTATGGAATGTATGTAGATTACTATTGTGTTGCATATTAAAAGTAGGTCAATCAGACCCACTTTTCATGGTTCATTGAGCATAATAGACAATTCTCGTCTGGTCTTTAGTTCGAGTCTTTTGTATACATTAACCAATCGTGGTGTATGGATGCATTCTACTTGTAACTAGTATCAATTCATGACTCGCCAAACTTCAAGATTAATCGCATGTGTTCAGTGAAAGTTTGGGTTCAGTGGAAGGCACTGCATCACTAAAACTTATTAAGTTGTAAAATTTAAAAACACTTAGCACTAATTCGCTTCCCATCTAAAAAAATTACATTGTTTTATACAGGATGAAAAAATTATTTGTTAAGATTTTTTCCCCGCTTCATTGCATTGAGGTACATAATTTAAGTATCTAAAATATACAATTCTAACTATTTTATTTTCTTGCCTTTTAAATGTGGTTTTACGCTGTAACACATTTCAGACGCATGGCTTTCAAAATTTCAAAGGTTTGTGTTATAGTATGTATTAAATATCATCTACAAACTGAAGATGGGAATAAGATTGTTTAATCTTTTAACCCTCGAATTCGTTATAAAAAATTTAAATTTTCTCAGAAAATGTTCATATGCAGACCAAGAGATTATTTTTGAAAATTTATCAGTTTAATGCCTGGCTCGGTTATCGAGCCAGTCATTCCAGTGGTAAATTTTCAAAAGGTCTTCTCTTGGTCAGCAAAAGGACATTTCTTAAGACTGCTTCAGAAGCCATTTTTGGCTGATGTGAGTGTTAAACGCTTAAGACACTATATTAGTTTCACATTTTTTAAGTCATATTTTAAGTCTTCCTTGGTATGCTTGATTTAAATTTACATGTAAACACAATTTTAAGATGAACTTATTATATAAATTATTTTTTGATAATTAATATTGTGTACTCTAAATGGAGTAACATTAATTAACTAATTAATTGTCACAAAATAGCAATAACTAGTAAGATGTTTAAGAATGTTAAAAATAAGTATCATAATTGCGGTTTGTATATATCAATAAAAAATAAAAATATTGAATAAAATTTCTGTACATAACTTTAATGCGTTTGTTTTGTCCACACACATTTTGGGCGTACATGTATCATGTAAATTTACAATACTTTGCTAATAACTTGATTGATATTTAGTGGGAGCGTATTGTACATGGTGTATAACACGTCATTTGAGTTTATGTGGGAGGGTTTATGTGGGAGGGGGCCATCTTGTGGAGTGCAGATAGTGGTATTGAATTCTGCAGAATGCACATTTTTTATCGTAATTTCAGCTTGCGGTCTGCCAATAGCAGTCTACTAGCCACCGCTCCTCGCTATTACAATCAGCCTGGTGTAGTACGTCCAGGATCTTTGATAGCCTAATACAGTGGTGGATCTAGGAGGGGCCCAAGGTGGGCCCGTGTCCCCCCATGCCATCTCTTAACATGATATTTTGCTAGGCTCTGCCCACACTTCGATCGTGTTTGGATCGATGGATCTATGAACTCCCTGACTCAATTTCCAGAAAAATATACAGATAAGCTGTTGAATATTCTGAAACTAATTTGATTGGGTGCTGTTGCTGCCTATCAGCATGTTTATTAAATAGTAGAAACATACAATTTGTACAACGTGTTGGGCTATTAAGAGTTAAAGACAGGCCTAATTGAATCATTTAAGACATAATGATTATGATGTCATCCTACACGCCACTTAGCTGATAATGACATCATGTGACGTCAAATCATCGATGGATACTCTGGAAAGGTCTATTAAAGGCTTAAGCAATACACATCCCACTTAATGTAAGCTAATTGTTGTGTCAACAAGCAGTGTTAAAGTGACTATTCATGGAACTCAGCCGGCCTGGACTTTAATTGAAGTTAATCCCTTTTACCACCTATAATTCACAGCTTTAGGTGGTAAGCGTGCTGTAGAAATCTTAGCTTATTTTAAATCCCGAATGGATATTTCAATTCTAAGAGAAAATATGTCCAAAACACGTATATGTATGCTAGGAGGAGTTTCTGTTGAGTAAGATGGTGCTAGTTTGATAAAAAATTGGACAAATATTAAATAAATTGTGCAATTCAAAACATTAATAAAATCATATTCCTATTCGCTGACAAACATTTAATAGCATCATGCAACATTAGACTTCTTTGTAGTGATTGCCATGGTGAAAATCTGATAAAAATCGGAATAATACTAGTAGTATACAATATAGGAACCTAAAATAACCATGGTCCTAGGAGTTGCCCCATTTCTCTCCTGAACTCCCACCGTGACTTCGACAATCTAAAATCAAGTGCCTCCAGGGCTCGGTGGCACCACCCCCAGCCACCAGGCCCCCAGGAGGGTTGGGATTATAAAAACACCTCCCTCTGGGAGCAACGGATCAGCGATCCGCGACTCCCACCACCCTCTCAATAGCCAACAAACAGGCACTTATCAAGGGAGAGGTGCTGGATCTAGCCCTAAATCAGACAAACACGTAGTCATGACCGGTGTCACATCGGCATGAGGGGTTTACCCACAGGCTCTTCCAGCTGCTTTGGCAAAGCTCACTTGGCAGAACGCTAAAGTGCCTACCAGCTGCACCATGGCAGACAGGTGACACAGAGGATCTGATGCTGCCTCGGCTGCAGACAGCCATGTCCAGGCCTTTCTACACCATAGAAGTGGCAGACAGACTCAAATTTCCTCACGTGGGTGTAGATATTTTTCCGTAAATGGTCACGGAAGGGGTTGTACTTAGGCTCATCTCGGAAGTGGGACCACTTGGCATCTAATATCATGGCTGGCTGTGAGGCAGCCGGTGTAGTTTGGATCGACCGGTCAGGTACCGGCCATACCAGCTAAGCTGGGTACGCGCCACCCATCCTGGATTCATTCCCTGGACACGCCCCTGGGTAGAGCTATAAGCGTATATGGGCCTGTGAGAGAGATCGCGTTGCGAAAACGTCTAAGTTCGTTAA
>JAVVLW010002885.1:0-25000 GCA_034401795.1 Chaetoderma sp. LZ-2023a
AAAAAATACACCGGTGAGCTGTCGAATATTTTGAAACTAATTTGACTGGGTGCTGGCGCTGCCAAAAGCAACGACAGCGCCCAGTCAAATTAGTTTCAGAAAATTCAACAGAATGTTTATTAAATAGCAAAGAATTACAAAGACAGGCGAGTAGGAAGTTAGATATCATCATACCTGCTTAACCCCTTTGTGTATCTGTCGAAGACTGACAGGTGTAACAACACGTAAAAGGGCTGGGGTTTATGGGTGTGTACATAGATCTATTGTTCCCTGGACAAAGAGGCAATCGGAAGGTGGTGGGTGGGGTGTTGAAACCATTCAGAAACTAGAACGTGTCGGACTATTTGAGATTTGATGACGGTTTATATGGAACCCCTTGTGAAGTAATTATTGTGACGTCATCATACACGCGCTGAGTTGATTATGACGCCGTACGAGGTCAGATGATGGATGGATACTCTGGAAAGGTGAATTATAGCATCTCTAGTGAATAACATGGACACATGGTCACTGTTGTCACTATATTACATAGCTCTCCCACTTGACCATGAGATTGCTCTTCACCAAGAAAATTAATAGTATACCTGAAAATAAGATATGTATATGTAGTTAATCAATCTGCATCAATGTGTGGTGACTACTAGCCAGCGACAATGACTAACTTACGAAACATCAACACGTTGTCACTGGTGACCAGGCAATATACAAGAACTCACTTCTCGTGAATGAATCACTATATGGTCACTAATGAAAACCTAAGTAGAAGTGAGACATGTCGCAATTTTGATTGGTCGAGAGGGCTATGACGTCATGACATGTGCATTAGGCTACACCCACATGCCCATATATGGTCATGGGGGCGTGACCTACCTTTTATAGCTTTTTAAAGGTAATGCCCCATGACCATATAGGGGAATGTGGGCGTAGACTTATATGCAAATAGGATGACGTCACAACCCTCTCGACCAATCATAATTTCACCCAATGCTTCACAGCCATTCGGGATGTAGATCTATTGATGATTGACAGGGGTAACGAGGCGTGGACAGGATGGTGACATGTCCGAATGAGATCAAGTGACCATGTCTCAACCAATCAGAACTGCGTCTGTATCACCGCAGTCATTCATTATGTGTATCTATCGAAGACTGACAGGTTGTAGATATGGGAGTGTCTGGTGGGGAGGTCATGACCCCGCTGGCCAGCTTATATATACAAGAATTAAGCCCTGAGCAAAATTCATGTTTGAATACCAGGTGAGCTAAGAGACTATGTCACTGTGTATATTTAGCTGCATTGATCATCGGCTATAGCATCTTATTATTTGGATATATATTATCAGCACTGGATGACTGGCAGCAGATACGTCAGCTAGTGCAGGTACAGTTTCGCCGAAACTGAATCGAGCATAAAAGATAATGGGTAGCACCAGGTTGGAATCAATCAAGGGAGTAGATATAACAAACGGACTTAGTTAGTTACGTAGCAGTCTGTGTTCCCACGGAAGCGCGGGACCAGATAAGCTGAGAATAACCCGGCTATGAGGAATGGTAACTCGTGTGCCGATTAACTGTAGCATTCTACAAGTTGTCGACTAATAGGTAATGAACCTGATGTGGACATTGTAGCGTCCTGTAGGCAGTAGGTACACAATCGAAAGTTATCAAAAACATATCAATTGTAGAGGCGTGCTAGGACACAATCTAAAGTTATTATCAAAAACATATAAATCGAGAAGCATGCTAATCCACCAGCAAGCCTTGGGATCAAACCAGCATTCGTCATTCTGGGCAGGTCAATCGTCAGGAGTGACATGGGAAGCCAGCTGGAATTCTAAAATAAAGTTAGAGGGACGACAGATCCCATCACTCAAGAACCAGCCAAACCGCAGGTGCTAGGTAGAAAGCACCCTCCCGGGGAGGGAGGGTCGGAGTCTTGATTGGTCAAAATGATGTCATAATCCAATGAGAATCAGAGCAACCTCCGGTGGTGCGAAACCAAGATGGAGGGAGAATAGAAACTGAGATAGTATATAAGGGGGACTTTAACTTTAATCGGGAGTTCGGTCTGCCTCGCACCTTGTAAAACGCTCTTGCTGAATGGCTTTAAGTAGGCAAGAGCTAGTTGAATAGCATATCAGATCAGAGAGCTGAGAGTAATGCTAGTTCGTTAGGAAATATTGAATTGAATATTAAAGCATTGTATATAGCGCGTTTAGGTAACAGTAAAAGTTACCAACTTTGTAGAATTATTGCATAGTTAAGTTAGCAAATAAAACGATCACCTTGTGATATTATACAAGGCAAAAGTTTGGCATATATTTGTTGTTACTCTGGAGAACACGGAAGACCACCGTGTCGAATCAAGCGATCTGAAGCACGCAGTTAGATCAGGCCCAGGCACTAAAATAAATATCGTTAGGTCTTGCTACCTACGAGGCGAGCTAGTGTCACACTCCATCTTAATCAGTGGAACCGGTTGTCGCAGCAACCATCCGTACAAGGTTTCATCGAAGGGGGTAGAGCATACGTCGTCATCAACAAGGGTAGACAACCCGAAATCTTCAAGGTGAACAACACGTAAAAGGGCTGGGGCTTATGGGTGTGTACATAGATCTATTATGCCCTGCACAAAGAAATAATAGGAAGATGGTTGATGGGGGGTGTTGAAACAATTCAGCAAATAGATATATTGTTCCTGGATGCAGAGACAACGGGAATCTGGAGGAGGCGTTTGTGGTAGGGGTGTGGGGAGTGTGGCTAAGACTATTCAGTACATAGATCTATCGTTCCCAGAGGAATATCACACCTTGCAATTAATGGATTCTTTAGTGCATAGGTTTATTGTTACTTGTTGAAGAGGCAATGGCAATGCCATATCAAACACAGTGGGTGTGAGATTGCGGAGCCCAGCTGGTGAGAAATGCAGCCAAGCTATAACGTTTTTGACATTGACATAATCAGTAATGTCAATATCGTATCGCCTTAATAAAATCTCACAGACCCACATCACTTCTAGAAAGGGTTCGAGATTCATACGCTCCCTAAATACATGACTTACAGCACTGCAGACCATATTACACAAAGTAGCTCTATCATAGTTACATTCTGCTGTGAGCTGGGTTATAAGGCTCCAAGCAGTAATGCTTTCAAACATCTTCATTATCATCAAGGGCTATGGGTAAACCAGCCTTTCCCGTACCGATTTGTCAGCTGGATACAAGATCGTGTCTGCCTTAATAATCAAGAAATTATTTCATCTATAGTTATTCATAACAGAAATTTCTGACAGAATCTAGATGTGAAAATCTTTCAGCATTTTAAACACCAGTGTAACATACTAAAGTCAGGAACCACCCAAGCTGGTAAAAGAACACATTTGACTCAGATGATAAAACATCAACATCAATTATTTGACAAATTGCTGATCAGATTATCTTATGCTATGGTTCATTCCAATCCTTATATGAGGGACTAGACACGTCTATAGAACGATACGATGGTGCTTAAAATGTTGACCTGGATTCCTCTAAGACGAAACTCATAATTCTGGACAACCTAATGACAACAGGTTTACCGACGACGTCATCATCAGAGAACTGCTCTATTATTCATATAGTTCAAAATTTATTCTCGATAAATATGAGCAATCGTGAAAAATCTCTTAACTCTCATTATCTAAAACTAGTCAAGAATCCTCGAGATATGGTGAATATTAATATATTATCTAGCCAAATGTATTCTCGTTATAGCCATGCGCCCCAAGACGCATATATTGACACGACAGCCGAACCCCATTCACATCTACTAGTATATCTAAGATAGACACGACCTGTATATCTGGGCCTACGTTCCAATAAAATACCAGGAGAAATGCGTTCAGATTACATGGTTAGTGATAATAAAAGAACTCGGGTAGATAAGCACATTCATCTTTTAAAACTGTTGTCTAGTGCTACACCAAAGGGTCATACAGCCTTACTCGATCGAAGTGATCATGCATTAGCGTATGTGATATCAGAATACTGTTTAAATCCCATTCGAGGAAATATTAATCTCAATAGATTCAGGATAAAAGACTGTTTAAATATAGATGTCATGTAAGGATCCTTAGCAGAGCCGGAGTGCCATTATATCATAGGGGTCATGTAGACAGGTAGATTATTACAGTTTCAACTACCGGCCGAAATACCAATAATTTCGAAGCTTTTCTTTTAGCAAGCGCTGTGAATCACGTTCAGAAAATGTCGCTCGTGCTGCTTAACCTGAATGGGTCTATACACAGAGTCTAAAATTAATCTACGGAAATAGTGTGCCAAGCATACGCTCAGCGGTGCACCTAGATGGTTAGATGCAAAAGATTCTTTCACGTAGTCATTTGTCGGCTAGAGACGAGACCAACCTAAACTCTTAGGCAACGATTAAGATTACACATGGACCAGTCCAGTTCTGGACAGAGTAAAGTTGTTAACACGTTAGGTAAACATCTCAGCTCTACGGAACTGACGATCAAGCCATCGCTGAACAACCCGTCAACTTAAACTATGGTCTACACCCACGCCCGGTTGGTCGAAAGAAAAAGTCCTTTCTTCTCTCTCGACCAACCAAATTCAAGTATTTTGTGTGGGATAAAATGGGACACGTCCTAATTCAAATAGTGATGATGTCATCACAATCTCGACCAATCAGCGAGCAGCTGCTTATATCATCGGTATTTTCGGTCATGTGGAGGTGTTGGCAGGTGCCAATGATTGACAGATGTAATGAGGCACGTGTCTATGATTTACAGGTGTAAATGATGTGCGAAGGCGTTAGCGGGGCGTGGCCAGGCCACTTGACGGCTGTAGGCCAATCAGTAGGCTGCTTATCTCGTCGCCGTAGCTTAGGTCAACTTATGGGATGCCAGCTTTTGCATTATAGGTCTAATGACCCGTGAAAAAGGAGTGTGTCCTAGCGTGCGTGCATCCCATCACCCACATCACGTCACGTGACACCAACTATGCCTGTTGTCAGGCCTAATGACCCATGAAACAAAGCGGCATGGCCTAAGGTCTGTTGATGTGGCATGACGTGCGTCCACACTGTCACACTGACTCAGGGTAGCCACATCACCGCGCTAGCTTAGGTCAGCTGTCGCATTGTAGGTCTAATGCCCCATGGAACGGGGTGGGGACCTAAGGTCTGTGACATGACCAGGTCACGTGACGCCTGTAGGCCAATAGCACGGCCGCTTATCTCGTCGCCCTAGCTTTGGTTCAACGTGTTCAGACGTGATCTGATGGGAAGTTCCTGCAACCGCCACCACACCACCTGGGTAATAAGGGTATACATCTTTGGGAAGAGCATTAATTTTACAAAGCTTTTCAGAGATTAAGTAAAGTTTCTATAATAGTCACAATGAATTTGGCGCATTTTTAGGCTGCGGAGTGCCTATTGATCTCAGTGGCAATTTTTATGTAAGGGTTATGAAACGAAGTGACGAACCTGTAATTAACATACGGTACAGGAATTTATTTAGTGTTGGTCGTATCTATCCTACCAGGCGTGGATTGATTATGCACTATAATACATTTAGAAAGTTTACCGAGATGATGTCTGTATTCAAAGGAACTGTTTACAAAGCTAGCAATAGCGATAGAGTAGAGAAATATGTTTATGTTTACAAACTAGAACTTCAGATAAAGGTTTCTTTCAGCATTAAATACTCTTACGTCAACATAGGTTTGTACTTTATGCCTCCAGGTACAGTGAAATGAGAGCTACGTTTATACACATTAAGCTCTTCGGCAACGCTTGAAATATTCTGAGGGCTAACATCTCTGTAATCAACAGTGCATTAACGTACTTTAACTTAATTTATCCCCCAACAATCGCATGCATATATAGAGAATGATGATGGTGGAAGCTATGGTATCTCCAGAAGCTTGGGACGTGTTGCTGAGCATGAGCTTAATGACTAACGATGATCATTATAATGTATATGTTTGTCAGATAGGTATATTTTCTAACTCGGCAGTGTCCAGCTATAGAGTATACCTAAGAATAGTGTCGAATGAAGACGTTTGTTGTGGAATAGTTACGATGTTACGTAATCGAGAACACATTACCGAAAAGGTAATTTCTGAAAATCTGTACAGTTATCCTTAAAAGCGAAGAGGTAAAGATAATCACCGGATGAGGAGGAGGAGGGTCTGTGAAGAAGAAAGCATGTATGTTTTGCAGAATCGCTATGGAACAGTTGGTGGGTCTAACGAGGGTGCCTGTGCACGATGGGTCTGACGAGTCGGAAAATCATATCTCATACCTACTACCCACGTCTTTACCTACGCTACAGCAATTTTTCAACAATACATTGCTAGAAGATTTTCCAGAGTTAGATCTAACCGTTCAGACTCTAGCAGCAGTAGCAGAGTTCGAATTACTTGGAGAGGAAGAAGACGCCGAAGAATCAGCAGAGGCTTTAAGAACCCTAGAGACCCTGACTGTTATAGATCTCGAGGATATACTGTCTGGGCTCGATGACTATGCACCAGAAGGTTTCATTTTTGTGAACGATGTGCCTAGTGCACCCATTACTGAGGCATCCTTCATTTACTACGCACATGCTGTGAATGACCACAGTGAAATCTTTAACGATAACGATTCGAGCATTCAAAGTGTGACTATAAAGACATTCGCTATAGTCTTGAACGATACTATATGTTATCTAGCGAAAACAGATTGCTACGGTTGTCAGCACGATCGCTTGTCTCAGAGACAAAACTATTTTCTAAGCCCTGTCGATAATGCCACGTTATACTACTACGTATGTGCATTAAAATATATCTATAAAGAGGACTTCACACGGGCGTTATATAATAATGACTGTATGTATCTAAATGCTTACCATTTGTACAAGAAATGTAAAGGGGCGTGGCTCGAAATTGTCTTTACTGAGGTTTATAAAATGCGCCCACTTAGTTAATTACTTAAATACGATCTCTTAATTGTTTGCTTTACTGTCATTAAATCACACAAAAATCAGGAGGTGGGAAAGTGTCTGAGTCTGAGGTTTCCTCTTTTCACTATTAAATGTCGCTCAGTCTACCGGCACGCAAACGTAACAACAACAACAACAACAACAACAACAACAACAACAACAACAACAACAACAACAACAACAACAACAACAACAACAACATCCACAGCAGCAGCAACAACAATAAGAAACCAACAACTACAGCAACAACAACCTCAGCAACAGTAACAACCTCAGAAACAGCAATAGTACCAGCAACAGCTATGGAGTCTACCAATGGTTGAGAGTTCAGGACCTGTAATTCGTTATAAATCCTATGAGCGCATAATGGCATTGAATCCGTTTTGCAGAGTCTGTACACCCTTGAATGTTATGTGTAATTGAGGTTGATATACTTTAAAAGCTTGAATTACTGTAATATCGTTTTCAAAAGTAGCTATACCCAAAAGTCTGGACGAATATCTTGAAACTAGTGGGATTTTTTTTAGATATATAGCCATAAACAATGCTAAACAGAATTAGTTTCAAAATAATGGTCAGAATGTGGATTATTATTATTAATATGGGGAGGTATTAAATCGTTGAAACCCTGCCCCCCCCCCCACACACACACATAGAAGGATCCAGTGGCATGGATGTTGCATCAGCACAACGATGACTGATTGATGGATCCAGTGATGTCGATGCTAGATCAGTACAATGATAGCTGATTGATGGATCCAGTGATGTTGATGTTGCATCAGTACAATGATGGCTTATTGATGGATCCAGTGATGTGAATGGTACGTCAGTACAATGCTGACTGATTGATGGGTCCAAGGATGGGGATGTTACATCAGTACAATGATGGCTGATAGATGGATCCCGTGATGCTGATGTTGTATCAGCGCAATGATGGCTGATTGATGGATCCAGTTATATGGATGTTACATCAGCACAATGATGACTGATTGATGAATCCAGTGATGTTGATGTTGCATCAGTACAATGATTGTTGATTGATGGATCCAGTAGCGTGGATGTTACATCAGTACAATGATGGCTGATGGATAGATCCTGTGATATATATGTTACATCAGTACAATGATGGCTGATTGATGGATCCAGTGATGTCGATGTTAGATCAGTACAATGATAGCTGATTGATGGATCCAGTAGCGTGGATGTTACATCAGTACAATGATGGCTGATTGATAGATCCTGTGATATATATGTTACATCAGTACAATGATGGCTGATTGATGGATCCAGTGATGTCGATGTTAGATCAGTACAATGATAGCTGATTGATGGATCTGGTGATGTTGATGTTACATCAGTACAATGGTGACTGATTGATGGGTCCAAGGATGGGGATGTTACATCAGTACAATGATGGCTGATTGATGGATCCTGTGTTGTGGATGTTACATCAGTACAATGATGACTGATTGATGGATCCAATGATGTGGATGTTACATCAGTACAATGATGGCTGATTGATGGATCCAGTGATGTGGCTGTTACATCAGTACAGTGATGGCTGATTGATGGAGCAAGTGGTGTGCATGTTAAATCAGTACAATGATGGCTGATTGATGGATCCAGTGATGTGCATGTTACATCAGTACAATTATGGCTGATTGATTGATCCAGTGATGTGGATGTTACATCGGTACAATTATGGCTGATTGATGGATCCAGTGATGCAGATGCTACCCGAGCATAGTAATGACTGATTGTTGGATCCATTGGCGTGGACCACACATCAGTACAATCATGAATGATTGATGGCTCTAGTGATGTGGATGGACCCGTTGCTGATATAGAACGTATGAGTAGAAATATGTCATTAGCTTATTAACTTCCCTCAAAATCATACACGGTGTACATGACGCACCGAGTGAAGGGTCCAGGTTCTTACCAGAACTGGCGATATGATAGAGCTACCATTTTATATGCTAATTATTTTTACACATTCTAAACAATAATGTTTCACTGTGCTCTTCTCATAAAGCATTGATAGATTGTCAATTAAATTATTCGCGAGTCTAGACCCTAGCATTGGGAATTAGCAAATAAACACCTTAAAGATTACAACACACATTTTTACAACACACAATTAAAGTATTACTAACTAACTTACCGCTATCGATTACTTCGCGTAACGGAGATAGGTCACCGATGACAATTGCACTGACATGAGCCCCGCTGTCAATTAGAAGACTAATGATATCTATATTAGCATGTGTCACGGCATCTTTTACTAGTGATCGATCTTGAGTGTCTCTTGTCGGGACGTGATACCTTCTGCTAAATAGAAAACTCATATTTGCTATCATCCTATATCTCACCGCGCAATATAGTGGAGATGCGCCATCCCGATCACGTAGATTGACACGTGCCCCTCTATATATTAGAAGTTTAACCAAATCTAAACTGCCATATCGTATTGCACTGTGTAAATGGTATTGGCCAGTCGAATCCATTGCATTAATATCGGCTCCTCTGTCAATTAGATATCTCACAATATCTATCCGATCATCCATTATTCCTTTGCATAATGGAGTTAGTCCGTGAATATCCTCTGCATCTGAATTTACTCCACAGTCAACTAGAAACTTTACAATATCAAGCTTATTATGTACTATTGATTCATGCAGCAAAGCTATAGCATACAGACTTGTTACACAGATATCACCCCCTCTATCAGTTAGAAACCTAATAATATCTAATCTACCACATTGTATTGTTTCCTGTAGTGGGGCATTGTTTGCAAAGTTGCTTGAAGAGGGATTAGATTTTCTCTCGAGTAGATGGTTTATAATACTGAGCCTATCAAATTTCATTGCTACGTATAATGGCGATTCACCAAAAGCGTTCTTTGTACAGACATTTGTTCCGCCATCAATGAGAAGTTTCACATGATCTAGACCGTTATGTACTATCGCAAAATGGAGTGGCGTTTCATCGGACACACCAGGTGCATGGACATTTGCTCCTCTGTCAATTAGAAGTTTTGCCATATCAAGTCTGCCATGCTCTATTGCAAAATGAAGCGCCGATTGAACACACTTATTATGTGCCATTAGCTCCCCTGTCAATTAGAAGTCCGGCAATGTCAAGTCTGTCACGTAATATTGCAAACTGGAGTGGCGATTGACCACACTTATTATGTGCATTGACATTAGCTCCTCTGTCAATTAGAAGTTTTGCAATATCAAGTCTGCCATTTAGTACTGCAGAATCGAGTGGTGATTGACCCCACTTAATCTTATCATGCGCAAGGATATTAGCTCCTCTGTCAATTAGAAGTCTATCAGTATCAAGTCTGTCACGTAGCATTGCAAAATCGAGTGGTGGTAAATCATGTATATCACGTGCATTGACATTAGCGCCTATCTCGAGAAGATGTTTCACCAGATCTGGACTACAACTTTGATGATCTCTTGCATTAATATCAGCACCTCTGTCAATTAGAACCGTCACAATATCTTGATTACCAAGGTCTACTGCATCATGTAGTGGTGATCGGTGCATATCATCCTCTGCGTTCACAGTAGCTCTTCTGTCAATTAGAAGTTTAACAATGTCTAGACTACAGACTTTTACTGCTACATGAAGCAGAGTTCTGCCATCATACCTGTTATGCTTAGTTATAACTTTCTGAGAAATACTTCCTTTAGATAAAACCCGGATGTTGTTATCTCTGACTGCCTCACAGCAGAATTTATATTCTTTCCTGCTTGTGTTTCCCATACTAATCTGAAATATAAAGAACATAATAGTCTAAATGAATTCAAAAACACACACTCAAACAAGTTCTTTTAGAAATGTGCTAGCATCGGATTTTTGATAGGAGCTGATTTATACAAACAACTAATAGTTTGAAGCTACCATTTGCCATATCATCATCATCATCATCATCATCATCATCATCATCAATCGTTATCATCATCATCATTATCATCATCATCATCTTTTACCCACGTTTCATATTTTGATGATTCCTGACCAGAAATAACATGGCTCGACATTCGGAGCGCTATATTTGCACAGTGTGGATTATTGATTTGCTTATGAGGTGATTAAACACAATGGCAGAATACTATTCTGATGGACGCAGCAATCACAATACTCTCTTTCCCTTACGGAGCGCAGAGAAATATTATGTTGAATATTTTGAAACTTATTTTACTGGACGCTTTCTTTGCCAAAAGGTTTCAGTCGTACGTCGAATTTGTTTCAAAATTTTCAGCAGCTTGCCAGTATTATTGCCTTGAAATTGGCATACTGGAAGACTAGGGTTTGAGGAGTTTAGAAATAAATTACTTGCCAGAACAGAGACTGAAACGTAATTCACCTTTCTAGAGTATCCATCCATCATCTGACCTCGTATGACGTCATAATAAGCGCTGCGCGTGTATGAAGACGTCACAATGATTACGTCGCAAAGGGTTCCATATAGACCTTCAGCAAATCTCAAATGGTCCGACACGTTGTATGAATTGTATGTCTTTGTAATTCTTTGCCATTTAATAAACATGCCTTAGGCAGCAGCAACACCCAGTTAAATTAGTTTCAAAATATTCAACAGCTTACCTGTGTAGCTTTTTGGAAATTGATAGTTAGGGTGTTCAGAGATCGATCGATCCCAACACGAGCGAGGTGTGGGTGGAGCTTAGCTAGAGATGGGCGGGACATAGCTAAAACCGGAAAGGAACCATTAGTAAACCTTTGCATTAGATACAATTTAATGCTGTTAATATATGTCAATATGCTGATTATTTTGAAATCAAATTAAGTGAGACATTAGGCCATTGTTGTAAATATTCTCTTGGACTTCAAATCGGCATTGCCTATGAGAAAACTTCCATATTCATGACAGATTTTGATCATTAAAGCGCTAAGCACATTTTCAGTTGAAATAGCCATTAATTATCAATTGTTGGTTGTTTCAACTGAAAATGTGATTAAACTGTGTCTCAGGCCTTTGAGACTTCAAAAAATTTGTCCGTGGACCTGGATGCCTACTTGGAAGCATGTTCAACACATAGTCAACAAAGTGGGTAAACCTTCACTCCTCAGCCCAGATATTCTTCATTTGTGCGCGCGTGTGTGTGTGCGTGCGTGCGTGTTGGGTGAGTAATTCTGTACTTAGAATCCACCATCACCCCACCCACCCCTCCCACCCCCTCCATAATATTCACAGATGAACTGTGCTCGGGAAATCGTTTGAAACTTTCATGCTCCCAGTGTGCATTGGATTGCATTTCCGGAGGTAAACATTGACCATCAGTGAAGGTTTGGTTGTGAAATCTTACTGCCATGTCACTCGTTCTGATTTGGTCGCACGCTTAGCTAAAATGTGGATGCAGCTTAGCTGATACCAACATATGAATTAACATTTACCTCGGTTTACCCTGTACACGTTGATCTAATTGGTTGAACGTCTACTGGGTAAACGTTGATCTAATTGGCTAAACGTTTACTGGGTAAACGTTGATCTAATTGGCTAAACGTTTACTGGGCAAACGTTTATCTAATTGGTTGAACGTTCAGCCTTGCTTATTGGTTAAACACTAATCCACATTTTGCTGGCACCCTAACTGCATCCACATTTTAGCTTAACATTTAGCCAGAATTTTTACAGTGTAAGTGTAGCTCGCAGGGGTACGTACTGGTCCGCTATGACGTTTCCGCCCATCGCACCGCAAGTGCCCGATGAACAGTGCAACACTGAAGCTACAGTGGGGCCGTGCGACCATTGCCGCCAAGATTGAACCACGCGGTATCGTCCCAACTATTTGTGTCACCATACCGTGGCGTCTATCCATACTAATTTAGAGATATGGAACAATTTATAATTAAACAGTAGAAATATTTATATACTATACAACAAGATGCATCGTTTGACAGTAAATGATACACAATAATACACAACATAGAGCTATCTGATGTTCTTTCCACGTGGTGTCGCGGAGGTACCACACAGGTTCTTGAATCAGCAGAGGTATCCACGCAAGAGAAGCATCCGCAACGAAGTCACTAAGTAGTTTAATATAAAACTAGTATACCCCTAACACAAACAAAGAAAATAGTGTTGCTGCGAGAGGAAAGTGCCTTGCATGGGCCTCCGTTGCAGGAAAATGCCTTCAACGCCAAAGCGGAGGAAACGAGCTGGCAAAAAGGACAACTCTTTTGTTCAATAGAAAAATGCTAAGTGAAGATCGTAGTGAAACCATAATTAATGTGATGCGTACTGGTTTACGTGAAGACGGGACGAACGATTTCCGAAGAATTCTAAGTCACCCTCTTATGTAGTTCCAAAGATACTGTATTGGTAGATGCCGCCTTATTTATGCGGGCCCTCTGCTACCGTCTAACCTATCATTTAGTTGTTAGAAACAGAAACTAGCTTTGACCGCAAGTGGCAGGGATTAATACCTAACTTTAGATACAGTTGTCCAATGGGCTGCCCCGCTTCCCGTAGGTCGCCTGGATTAGCATTTACCTCCAGGGACAGCATGCGTACATGTTACGACACAAGGCACCCGAATTCGATGAAAGTCCGGCTACCTTGCCCCGCAACCGCGTAAAACATCACCTGGACAATAGCTACGTTTCACACAAGCAAGTCACACAACCCTGACATGTCATTATGGTGGGGGTGAAGAGACGGATATCCATCGCGAGCATCCTTCCTGTGAGGGCGTGACGAGCTCCAAAGCTTCATCCAGACACTGCAACGAATTGGATGGAGGTCCGCATCTCGTCCGTCACCGTGTGCTACGGATCTAACAGTTGACCTGTCGTTAGGATTAAGTTCCGATATGCCAGATATGCACTGCGAGCCGGTAAATAAACCAAGCCACATTTCTAACTATATGTTTTCGCAGTGATTCCTTCATTGGCGGGATTATCTAGCTAACAAGTATCCGAGGATACGGGGAGATGTATGTAAATCAGCACTTTAACCATTACCGCTCGGAAACCTCCGATGGTTTCCCAGGGTCGGATCCGATCAACGTGCTGATGGCGAGTCCAGACAATTAATAAGCCACGCGGCTGGTGGATCGTGAGAAGAGACAATAACTTAATATATATGAGGCTCTAAAGGTAACTGGCCAGTTTTACACAACCTTGCTGGAGTGCAGGGCTACATTACTGCTACAACCGGAAAAGAGGCGTACACTATGGGTCTATAGACGAAGAAATTGCCCCTAACCACTTTAACCTATCCTATCGAGCTGAATAGTAAGATTTAGTCGGTAACATGGTGGGCTCAAACAATTAGAGCACGGTCCGTGACCTCAGTGTAAAATTGATGATGGATGGAATAAAGTGATGCGGATATATCTGTTCCTGTATAGTATTGTCTAGCGTAATGCGGCCCAAAGTTTTCTACAATTAAACAACGCATATTAACTGAATGGCTAACTGCCATATACAATTAAACAATGCAATAAATAGAATGTACTTAAATGATGTCAATAAATATCATAGATTGATAAACTTAAACGGTGGGGCTAGTTGAAAGCACCTACAGTAAACAAGGATAATTAATATTCATAGTAAGACAGAAATTATAAATTGCGGTCCTAAGACCGGTAAGCTACCTATTAGCCATCAGTACCATATACGGAAATGAGAATTAAATGTACAATAGTATAGCTACTTTAGTACCTAATAGTCATCGGTACGGAACAGGCTACTATGTTACTGAAATGGAGGCGTCAACGTATTCATAGCGCGAGTCGCCATGTTCTCTGAAGCTGGAAAGATTTCCGCAGGCGGATTTCCGCAGCTGATCTCCGCAGGCAGGTTTCCGCAAGCTGACTCCTCCAGACAGGATAGACACGGCACACACTCAGGACAGTGAAACAGAGCAGTGAAGAAATGTTTATTAGATAGTCTTTGTAGCTAGTATACAATTTATATGCAAGTGAGAAAGTTATCCGTCCGGCAACGGAAGCAATACAGTTGAAGTTTGCCCATTAACAGAGAGGGCTGTATATAACATTAAGCAGTTACATACACTGGCACACGGTGCGGATGCGTCGCATAGCTCTTGCGGCTCACCCAGCAAAGTTCCACCAGACTGTGGTCAAAAGGTTAATTAAACACACACGACATGCAGTGCGGAAATTGAAGTCCACTTTTCAGCGTGGTTGGCAGATCAGGCGAGTCATCCACCAAGAATCACCGTAAGCTCTACATTCCGTAAAGTCACATCCCGGGGCCTGCACGGCCCGCTCTCGGAAAGGCTCCCTTTGGAAAGGCCGGCTGCGGAAAGTATAACTTTAAATTTAGTCTATTACCCCGGTCTATTACCGTCCGGGGGTGTCCAAAAACTGGTTGAAGCCGAGGACGTCCTATCACGGCGGATGTGCTGGGATCCGTAAGACACCGGTTGAAGTGAGAATCAATGTAGGTCAGCAGTTACATCCGTCCTCCTGATGGTCCAGAGGTCCTGCGCGGGCCGTCTTCCACACCGGCGATTCTCGAGTTTCCACCACTTTTATACTACTCGTGACGTCAGAGGCAGATGCCTCAGCCAATCAACGGTCGATCTGTAGTCAATCAGCGTGCGGCTAGATCAGTGACGTGTTTATCACGTGCACAGAACATTCTAGATCTATTTATGCATACACGCGATTACGACGCCAAAAGCAATATTTTGAAGATAATTTAAGAGGCTTTTCCCTGATAACTCTGCCATTTCAGGGCCGAATTTAAATAGTCAACAGTTCTCGAAAGCTCGTTTTATTCCGGTCCGGATCGGTGCCAACAACAACGAGAACGGAATAAGTAAAGGTTTTTATGAGTATCAACTCGGTACACTATAGGCATGCACTCGCTTCCAATTCCGTGACGTGTTGTCAGGGAAGCTCTGACGCACTCGCATGCGCACCACGCGTTTTAACGAAAACCTCTCTCATAGGGCCAGTCGGTCCGCGCTACATAAGTATTACCTTTTCTCCTGGCCTCAATACCGTAGAAAAGTGCAAATAACAATAATTCTAGTGTTTCATTCTATATAAAATAATTATATATATATATATATATATTATGCTCTTACAATTGAAGAAAATTCCGATTTCGAAATTCGAAAGAACGACAAGAAAGGTGTAAGAAAGGGTCGCTGTGTATAATCTGGTACCCGACTCCAATTTAGCCCAGAACGGCTAGTGATAGAAGTGCTATTGCTACTGCTGCTGCTATTGCTACTGCTACTGCTACTCCTTAAGCGGCGGCATCAACATCATCATAATAATAATAATAATAATAATAATAATAATAATAATAATAGTAATAATTGCAGTACTCTCATGTATACAGATCTCTACCGTCACATCTTTAATGATTTATGTACCCTCATATTCCGTTTAATAACGGACTGAGTGAAATAAAGAAAACTGAAACTGAAACTGGGAGTCAGTTACCAGCTTGTATTTTGCGTGTCTGGTTCGAGTTAAGTGGGCGTGGCATGAGCTATCCATGCACTGATAGGCTAAATGTGAAGACCTATTGACATGGCTGGTCAGGTTGGAATATTATTGCGTTTATTGCTGATAGTTCAATAATTGAGGCAATTAATTAAATGCAACAGCGAAATTATTTATAATTTGTAAATAGCCTACAACGGTGTAAGCCTATTGCTTAAACATGCATAATTATTAATTTTCTACTTTTCCGAATATAAATATTGTGAAAAGTGACGTAAATTATATATATATATATATATATATATATGACAACAATATGCCAATGTATACACCCTGCCCATCCATGATAGGCTACCATCGCCGTGGACGTGTTCCCAAATCACACCCACTCCACCCCTCCGATTCCTATGAAATAGTTGCGAGAAAAGTGCTGTTTTCGTGAAGTGATTGATCGTGCGCGCGATCATTCAACTTAATCCTATAATTAAGCAAATAGGGTTGTTTGAATCGAATACTGTCCGTTTAACAACCTTAAGAAAACCACGCCTCAATCAATCGATAATTGTTAACACACATCCACTTAATACCCTGCCGTTCATCCGTGGTGCTATTGTTTGATTAACACCTACACTAACATATAACTTTGGCCTGGGCGGGCACGGTCAGACATCTGTTTATTTTATATTATTTTTTATTTGTATAATCCTTTACTGATGATACCGGCCAAAACCGGCCTCCTTAGTGGTCTAGTGGAATGTCCATTTGCAGACGAAGAGAAGACTACTTTTGAAAATTTACAACTGGAATGACTGGCCCGGTAACCGGGCCAGTCATTCCAGTGGGACATTTTCAAAAGTAGTCTTCTCTTGGCCTACAAATGGGCATTCAAATGGCAAATATTTTAATTTTCAGGAACGACTTTAGTTACTAAAGGGTTAATTATTATTTATTTAGTAATTAATTTAATTTTCCAAGCATTATTCCGATCGTTGATCTCTCTAAAACCTTTGACATGGACACAAGCCATAGGCGTTTACCTAAACACCGTATATAAACGGGTTGAATATTTACAAGCAGTGAATCCTCATCAAAGTTCAAAGTATATATCAAAGTTCGTCATTCTCTTACCTTATCCGTAATAATATTAAAGTGCTATCAGAAAACGTGTTGTTATAGGCCTAGCTTGAGTTTAACTTGTTTCTTCACGTAAGATGTTTAGAATCTTAATTTGAGTGTTTCTAGATCGCAGGTTTTGAAAATAAGTTATTAACGTGTTCTGTGTTCGCGACTTCGCGTTACCCCATCTGGATATTATCTTCATGGATTTCGTAAGTATTTTCTTAATATTAAATACATATATAATAGAAAATATGATAGGCGTTATCCTAACAGTGTAAGGTTATGCCGCCTGCACGTAGCTCATTCCAGTGTCTGAGTAGGTCCTTTGCCCGAACACATTATACATTGTACATATATATACTGTACACGTGTAAGCTATTGAATATTTTGAAACTCATTTGACTGTGTGTTATTGTATTTCTTTGTTATTTAATAAACTTGCTGTTGAATTATTTTGAAACTCATTTGTCTGGGCGCTTAGGCAGCAACAACACTCACTCAAAGTAGTTTTAAAATATTCAACATCTTCCCTGTAGAGTCTTCTTTTTAAACTAAATTGGCAGGGCGCTATGGTTCAGCTCAGAAATATAGTATCGTGTAGTACTAGCGCTCTCGGAAATCATATCACATCAAAGTATATTCTGTTTAGGCCTTGTTTAACACATGTAATTATCATGTTCACACCCGGAGACGCGCGCGTGTAGGCGAAAATGCTCGCGCTTTGATCAAAGCCGAGCTGATTAATCCAATTAGATGTCAACCAGCTCTGGGTTATATGAGAGACTTCCGGGTCGGTCATCAAACAGGCCATATAGCAAAGGTGGATTAACGAGAAACTTCGCCCATGAGCTCACCGAGATAGATAAAAGAGGTGCGTCAATATCCATCATCAGTTAAGTTGACATTGTTTGCATCGAAAGGTCACAAGTCATTACGTGTTCAAACTGCAAAGTGAATTTGAAAGAAAATGTGTGTAATAATTTGTAAACAATAGGAAATTACTGTACCGGTAGTTCTTTAATTGCACGACCTTAAATTAAGTCCCATCGATGCATCATGATCCACACACCTCTCTGGTTCAGCTTCTTCAGTTCTATAGCTTTACACACTGTGTGCATTCAATTCATGATCCCAACTCCAACAACTGGCAGCCACAGATGTGGGGTGACAGCATGTAACGCCATATGTCGCATGCAGTAGATTATTCTGATGGGGTGTCCTACGCTACATAGTTCCTGTGCCTATGTAAATAGTCGCATGAGCACATGGAGCAGTTGATTACGACAGGTCCATACGAATGGTGTATGTCAGAACATCTTGCTTTGTTCATAGTATGTGTGTGGCATTATTTCATACAATGGGTACATCCTGCGTGGCTCAATACTCAAGCGATATTATCAGAGATCATGGATATTCCAGTCGTCATTGTTCTTGGGGAATATGTACCATCTGGCTAGGGAATGAGCTAATGGCAGACGACGCATTCCTTTCTTCCCACAAAGGCGATGTTTCGTAAACTACATTATCTCCCTTAGAGTTAGAAGGTGTGTAGAAATAGCTAAACTTGTCGGAGTTGGTTGAAGTCTTTATGTGAACAAGCACTCGATGTTCTGGAAGACATTGTCATAAAATTGGTGGCCTGGTTATACAAATTGTGTATCCGGTGATGCTTTTCGGACAGAGTATCATCGGATTTGGAGAGTGCTGGGGTTGGGGTTGAGGTGGGTGGGTTGGGATGGAACCGCAAAAGGGGCTATATTTAAACAAAAACATGCATCTTCTGGCGAGATGTAAATGTAAACTGGAAAATTTCTTTTACACTGGTGTGCTCGAGGGTTCTCGCTCACCTATTTGGTCTTATTGCTGAGATGGCTGGTTGCCATTCAGTTTTTGTGGAGAGGTGACAGGAGTGCATGTCCCAGTTTACTATCGATGCCCGTCTGAAGAAACTTATCTCAAGAAGTCAACCAGCAAATCCTCTTTGGAGATCTGTGCTAAAATGAAAATGATAGAAATAGCTCAGTGAAATCTGAGACAAATTAAAGTACATTACTGGAAGCGAAGGGCAAAACTATGAGCATTACTGTAAGCATAATCTCATTTGGAAACTGGAGAGACAGGGAACTTGGTTCAAATTGAATCAATGGCAACCAGTTTTAGAATCATACCCTTTTCTACTGCCATTGTTCCAGAGGACGAGATCTGAAACTGCATATAGATTGAGCTATCATAACAGGGAAATAACACCAGGTCGTGGGGGGGGGGTGTTGAAAATGTTGTTGCGATTTCGTCTTGGAGGATTAAATTTAATAGATTATGGATTTTTTGCTAACCGTGATTGTCATTATTGTTTGAAGCATTAGAACTGCCGATATTCTTGCAGAATATATGGAAATCCAGACCACTCTTTGTTCATATCATCAGCACACAACAGCAACAAAATGGCACGTACGAAGAGGGTGAAATATGGAATGAACAGACGTACATGTGTGGACGTACGTGAGCTGATAAGCAACGGTAGTTATGACAGACTGGTCGATGATAGCGTGAACCTCAAAACCACGCCCTTGCACGAGTTATTAGATATTTACAGTTAATTACAATGCTTAATAACGTGTAGCTGATAGCTGGAACTTACTGCATAACATGCATACCACATTGTCCGTGTACGGCATCATTTATAAATTAGACACGATACGGTGGATTATATCCTGATTTGTCTAAATTAAATTTATCCAACGGATTTAGACTCTCTGCATCATATAGGACACGACTAACATGTGGATCCATGAATGAACCTTTCCAGTTGTAGCTATGCCCCGTCCATCTATAGCTAAACTCCACCAATAGGTCGTGCGTGTTTGGATCAATCGATCCGTGAAGAGACTGACTATCAATTTCCAGAAAACTATGGGTAAGCTGTTGAATATTTTGAAACTAATTTGACTGGGTGCTGTTGCTGTCTATTTTACCATTTCACAAAATCATTCCAGGATGGCCTTTCGGGAATCTCACCTCACCCTCATCAGGACTACGCCACAGACATTATGTCCGCTTGTTCATGTGCTATTGCTTTGCCATTGAAAGGCTGAAATTTCTTTGTTAAGACCAAGATTATAACCATGTCGTCAACAATTAATAGAGTATCCAGTGACAAAGAACCAGAGTAATTATTCGCATTCGATAACGCGCGCATAATGGCCCGTTTGAGCCGGTTAAGCTAAATATATTTGCCATTGTGTTGTGAGTAAGGGTCATTATCGCGGTGCTTGACAGGAAACGTTCGCGTCTATCCCATAATTCCCTCATTAGCTGGTACTTAGAGCACTTTCTGTCAATCAAACAGTGAAACGAACATTAAGCTGAGCTGACAAAAACGTTGAAAATGTCAACTCTTGCGGTATTTTATTCCTAGGAAATGCAGTTTTCATGTAAGAAATGTCTCTCCATCAAAGGTAAATCGTTAATCATAAACTATTGAGAAGGAACTGCAATTTGGCTTAATCAGTAGAACAAGAATATGGTGGCTGGACCGATGATTGGAATACCTCACACCGATAGACATAGACTCAACCTAGATCAGTATTCCTGCGCCATTTGTCTGTCTGTTCAAATCTATAGATATCGCTGCTTGTCCATTACTGAGTGAACGAATCATGCTTTTCTATAACATAAATCTCTGAAGTGCGAGGTGCGAGGTTCTGGTCACAAAATTCATATTATGAAATTTCTGTGATGGTAACTGTCTGATATACATTTCGAAAACAGTTTAGACAAAACACCCATCCCCACCACAAAGCATCTTACTACGATGCATTTAATCTGTGTACGATACCTCACTACATTGCATGCTAGAGACCAACAGGACGCCATCCAGTAACTCTACATGCATCAGGCACCAGCAACACCACACAACGCCACACGAGACCACATCACTACATCACCATAACAACAGCAAGAAACACCACATTGAATTTCCACATGAGACACTTTTCTCCTTCTTAATGACTAAATAAATATATATTTGCTTTACGATGCACTATTTCTTTAATACTGATGCTGTATTATTGCGAATCATCCACGCAAACTTAAAGACATTGGGTCCTAGATATAGAAACCTAATAATATACAGAAACATGTTCATAAAACTGTTCTCGTCGCTCAAACTAGCGGTCCAACTTCGGCCACGGTGTATTGAAGAAAGTTCTAATTCCGGTAGTATGATAATAATTCTAAAATGATTTTAACAGGGGTATGTTTACTAAACGATGTCCTGACAAATAGTACAACATGTGCACAGTAAGTTTACCTAACGTTAGTGTACTTATTTCTCAAGTTCGTTGTGCCATCCTTACCTCAACCTAATATAAGTTTAGTCGAACAAAGACATAACCAAATCGTAGGATAATGAGAAGATTGATGTGAAGTCTTGATACTTGCTTCTGTGACCAATAAAATCCCAACCGAGTTGGCATTTCGTATCACACTAGTTTAGTGTGATCTTAGTCTACGATAAAAGAACACGGATCCTGGATGGATTTGTGAGTATCTCGCCAACTGCATATCCGATTGGGCACAAATTGTAACACAGAAAATGCTGCGATCATACATTAGGTTCCACAGCTTGGGTGTGATCCGAAAAAATCTTTAAAACCTGGAAGAAGCCGCTACCGGGATTCAATCGAGCTTATTTTAAATATCGCGATAACCTAATCACCAAGAAGAGGCCATCTTGATTTTCAGTTACTTGGTTTGCCTGTGCATTTATATTTCTTGATTGCCCAAACTATTGTATTTAAAGAACTAACTTCATATCATAATAGTTAGGGCCGTATTTAAGGGGGGGGGGGGGGCAAGCGGGGCAAAATCCCCGGGGCCCCCACAAGCAAGGGGACGCCACAATTTAAAAATTAAAAAAAAAATTATGCACTTTTTTGGAAGTTATAAAACATTTAAAGCAAACTTTACTAGTTTAGAACTCTTAATCATGCATTATAATTATATTCTAATATTTGTGGGGTCCCCAATTCTTGTTTGGTGTTCGGCAACAATGTTAATTACGAACATTTGCAGTCTAAAAGTACGTCACCACCGCATATTTGAAGACGGTCTATGAGTTGTTGTACACATTGTTTGCTTTTACTATTTAATAAATATTATGTTGAATATTTTGAAAGTAATTTGACTGGGCGCTGTTGCTGCCATAGGCAGCAACAGCACCCAGTGAAATTAGTTACAAAATATTCAACAGCTTCCCTGTATAGTTTTCAGGAAATTGATAGCTAGGGCATTTGGGGATCGATCAATCCCAACACGACGAGGTGTGGGTGGAGCTTAGCTAGCGATGGGCGGGGCATAACTAAAAAGGAAAGTTCCATTGGGCTTAATGAGATCGACTCACGAACTTGAACAATGCTCTGGTAAGGGGCCATGCGGCGACTGAAACCTCAAGAGTCTATCACCGCCAGGCGATCGACAAACGATCAAAAGCAGCCGAATTCAAGGTTGGCGACACCGTGGTAGTGAACGCAAATGAGCGCATGAAACTTACTGCCTGGAATGAATATGAGATTTTCAGGATTAATGGACCTGTAGCGCATATTCGACATCAAAGATCAGGAAAAATCAAGGTCCTGAACGTGTCTAAACTTCGAATAGTGGACACACACATATGGTGGGATGGTGTTTGCGAACACCCGATAAGAAAACCTGGGAAAGGTACCACGGCCAGCCACCCCATGCTGGAAAATCTAACCCGACTGATGAAGGGACGACAGGTTTTGGCCGAAGACGCTCGACCAAGCACATCTAGGGAACCGGAAAACCGAGAAGGGGATCAACCCGGCCCCTCACGACAACTTTCCGGACCGACTCCTGATCTGAGTAGAGACCTCCCTATCCGAACGGACCTAGACAGCGAGGACTTAGAAATGCGACTGACAGATGATGGACAACTAAAGGAAATGGAAGAAATGTCCGACGTGGACGAGCCCACTGAAATGGACGAACAATCAGAAATGGAGGATGATGGACCGAACCGATGTTACAACCTAAGAAAACGCCAACGCCGCCCAAATGGGCATGGTGTGCGTGACAAACGCCCCCGTAATGAGATTGTGGATGGACAGACATCCGACAAAGATTTTCATGAGCGCTTAGCAGCTGTAATAGTTAGACAAATTTTGCGACGCAGTAGATTAGCGGTGCGACACGTTCCCATTACCGTACTCTAAAACGCGGACCCAAAACGTCCCCCTTTAAGTTACCCTAGTTGCATCAGTTACTATAAATAGAATCGTAATGCGCACACCATGTGCACGACGTCATTGTAAGGATAACATTTCCCACTAATGTGCGCTAGTTTAAACATTGATGTAAGGTGCTAAAATTAGACTTCCCCGTAATGAGCACCAAGTTAACAGTCAGTATAAAAGTGACCCGCCTGCGCGACGACAGGCAGTAGAGACTTATGAATAACACAAAAGTGAAGCTTGTAAAACAAAACATTCAGTCAACAATGTTACAAATAGCCAAATTATCTGTGGTGCTGCTGTCAATAACCGCCTTTATCGACGCGCAACGCCGGCCCGATGTACAGAGCCTGCTTTGACGTCATTATGATGAAATTACACCCATTCAGCGACCAGCGAGAGCCTGTCCATTTGCTGCTATCTCCAACGGCGATCAACTGAGACACATTGAGATACCTTAAGACACCATGTACATTAAACAGTTCCTATGATAACCAATAATTCATGATTTTAATCATACTTTATTTATATATTCTCACACGTTTGATGTGTAATCAATTAAGTCACTAGATATATGACGTCACACTCATAATGACGTATCTCGCTACGTCATAAACATATCAATCTCCGCCAGATGTATGAATTGTATGTCTTTAATGGCTTTACAATTTAATAAACATTTTATTGAATATTTTGAAACTAAATTTGACTGAGAGTTGGTGCTGCCACGCATAGCGACAGCTCCAGTCAAATTAGTTACAAAGGATTTAGCGGCTTTCCTATATAGTTACCTTGAAATCTTTTGTCTAGTAAATGTTTGTGGATTAATTCCGGCACACGTACAAAGTGGGCGGTGCATGGCTAGACATTGTCCTTGGATAGCTAGAAAAGGCTCCCTATAGTGGGTTTGTTGATAACGATGAGAAGAGCATTATTCAGTATAGCTTGTTGAATACGTTTGAGAAAACGCATGCTCCAATGGATGAATCCAGTTTAGCTACGCCACACCCATCTCTAGCTAAGTTCCACCAACACTTGTGCCCGAGTTGGGATCGATCGATCGATCTCTGCATTCCCTGAATCACAATTTCCAGAAAGCTATGCAGGTAAGCGGTTGGATAGTTTGAAACTAATTTGACATCAGAGCTACACAGAGAGTGTATTGAGCTAATGATGCTTGAAGAA
>JAVVLW010002886.1:0-75000 GCA_034401795.1 Chaetoderma sp. LZ-2023a
CAGTCTCACGTAATCGCTGACATTACATAGACTTAAAAATAAGCATATTGTAATTGTACTTCTAAAATATATATAATAACTACATTTATTTATTGAATTCATGCAAAATACACTAGTGTGAATCCACTTCTAATCGGAACAACGAAAAATGGGCCGAATTGGCACTGGGGCGAATGCGCTTGACTGCGTTGTTTTCCGCCTCCAGTTGCGTAAATATTATTTGATTTTCTAATTCTGCTGCATAAATATCTTGACATGATTCCATATCAAGCTGCCCCTAAGAAGTTCACACATAAGAACACCATAAAACACGCATGGATGAGGAAAATTCGTAGCGTAGCATTCATAACCGCAGAGCTGTCAGACTCGAGAGATTTGTTTATGTGCTTTGACCTTTGACATTACCCATAATTCTTTGTGACGCCGTAACTCCGAGGTAGCTTATTGTGGGTCACATATTTAGAACATCAGGAAATACTGACTATATAATGATATGACCAATGCTATATTATCGCCAATTGCCGACACAGCATTTTGTTTAAGCCAGTCAGGGCCGAACTTAGGCCACATGGGGTCCAGGGCAAGGTTTCTGACATGGGGGCCCTGTTGGTGAGCTATATGCCTATATAGGGGTGACTCACCCCTCCTTAGGGGTGTCTGGTAGTCTCCCCACCTCCACCCCACCCCATTTATAGTTGATCTGTTAGGGTGAAAAGGTATTAAAGTTTAATAATTTTAGCTTATCCATTATCAATGGCCAATGGGTACACACTCATTTAGTCGTGTGCTCCAACTATATAGGCTTAAACCAGCTTTGGGTATAACAGTAAATAATTTTATAACCACAAAAAAACTTTGCAAACAGCATATACAGTATAATACAGACCCGATCAGAAATAGAAATCTTTGATCCACGTACTACGTAGTCTACGCAAGTTACGCAACTGCAACAATAAAAACTTAAAATGTGTTAAATAACAATTAAAATATACTTACCCGCTATCAGCCTACCCTGCTCTGACTAAAAGCTTATTCTGACGGATGATGATGCCTCATAACAATTTTGCCACGTCAGCGTTAAGCGTTTTGCTCATTACATAATAAAAATTACATCCGGTAATACTGAACAGCATTTCGCAGAAACTGGAAAGCATTAAACTCTAAATAAATAGTAGCTTAGAAATCGTATCGTAATATGAGTGTGGCCATTTGTGGGTGGCGGGGTGGGGTGGTAGACTAATGAACCAAATTTTTAGGAAGAGCTTATTTCTGGTTATTTTTAATTTTCCATGAGCTTTAGTAATATGTAACTTATAATATTATTTCAGCATTTTATTTTTACTAGCATTGGGGGCCCCTGACCACGGGCCCACGGCTGTTGTGGCATTTGGCCAGGTCAGCCCGCCAAGTTGCCCATCCCGGCCCCCAGGGCCGCAAGAAATAACACCTAAATTTTTTTAGGTGTCATGTTCGGGGGCCCTGGACAAATCGGGGGCCCAGGGCACATGCCCCGTTTGCCCTGCCTATAGATCGGCCCTGAAGCCAGTGTTTAGCGTAGAGGGGTAGAGCAATAATCTGTAACTAATATTTCAATATATACACGCGTTCATCGAGACGTGACCTAGATTACCGCCGGCGCCGCCATTGGCTAATGACGTAATAGCCCGCCATTACACAAGTGAAAAACGCGTAAGAAGCGTACATAGCGTTATCGTTATTATAAGCATAAGAACCTGTAGAGATCTGAAACTCGGGGACAATGGATATCGACGTAAAATACAGAAAAAGTGGCGGAAATTCATGTGCGATCAATGGGTGCACAAATAATAGCAGAAAACTAAATATATTTAAGAAGGGCTTGAGCGTTTTTAATCCCATAAAAATTCCACGCGTTATGCCATCAGATGAACCGAGCAGACTAGGGGGGGGGGGGGGGGGGGACTAACGCTATTAATAGACAAGGCTTACCAAAACAGGTATATGTGTTCAGAACATTTTTTGGATGGCAAACCATCCGAGAGAAACCAATATCCGAAATTAAAATTAGGTTACGATAAATGTGTCACCCCAGGTTGACGTAAGGTGGTAAGGAAAAACATTAAATGTCTAAAGAAACTCAGCATTTCAGACTGTTCCGTGGCCACTAATAGCAGCGATGAAATAAACTGTGATGATATAACTGATTTGTCAGAGACGGACTCTATCATGGTGTTGTAGATACTAATAAGGCCGACACATAAAAGAAACAATGAATCCATCCAGTATGTTGACATATGTACACAATGTCAGGAATCTGACTTTTGTACAAATGACCATGTCTACGGAAAACCATGGGCAGATTGTAAAAGTACATCTAGCTTCCCAGGGAAGCAATTAGAGCATGTTGTCCTGAACCATTTCGAGAGAACTATCTAAGCACAACCTGTATTATTGATTGTGCAGAAACATTCATTCAGAGACCGACAAACTTAAGAAACAGAAGTCAGACATTCGGCAATTATAAAGCCACACAATACACCAGCGTATCTTGTGGGGATCTCACCCCACCTGGAAAACAGCTGATTTCAAGCTTAACATACCAGCTTTCATTAAAGATAAACTCCAGCTTATTAGAGAAGATGTCACTACAACTCGATGAATAGCATGAATTCACGTGTCTCTCTCTCTCTCTCTCTCTCTCTCTCTCTCTCTCTCGACTAGAGAGAGAGAGAGAGAGAGAGAGAGAGGGAGGGAGGGAGGGAGGGAGGGAGGGAGGGAGGGAGGGAGGGGAGGGATGGAGGGAGGGAGGGGCGGGGGGGTTGAGGGAGGGAGAGAGAGAGGAGGGGAGATGGAGGGAGAGAGGGAGGGAGGGATGGAGAGAGCGAGAGGGAGAGAGAGGGCGGGAGAGAGAGGGAGGGAGCGAGAGAGGGAGGGATGGGGAGAGAGAGAGAGAAGGGAGATAGAGAGAGAGAGGGTGTGTGGGGGGGGGAGAGGGAGGCAGGGAGTTGAGGTGGGAGAGGGAGGGAGGGAGGGGCTTGGGGGTGTGAGGGAGGGAGGGAGGGAAAGCAAGTAGGAAATTGGATGTGTTTAAAGTACTGAGTAGCACGGCAGCAGTCACATCACTGACACAGTTTGATGACATTCTCATCGTGTGCTCGGCACTTATAAATCTTAAGGCTGATCTAATACGTGATGTGCTTGCTGATTGACTATAGATACGGATAAAATAACTATGGGCGGGTGTACGAATCATATATGAAACTACGCCCCCTCCACCCACCTCAACCCCCACCCCCACCACACACCCACCTCTCCCACACTGGCTGGCCTGGCGTTATATATATATATATATATATTGATATTCAGCAACATTGATGTTGTAACAGTCTCTACGCGCGCCATACAGTGAAGGCTAGTGGTGGCTACTGTATACAACGCGACGTGAGGCGTGATGCTACGCTTCGCTTCGTTTTCACGCGTGTAATGTCGGAGTGGCTATAACTGCCACCTAACGGCAGTAAGCGAAACTAACGGGGATAACTGAAAAAACCTGTGTATAGAAATACGTGCTCTTCTTCTGAGGCATGCCGTGCCGCATAGACCTACATTACAAATCCCTAAAAATGTTACCACCAAACGGCAACACATTACAAAACAGTAGCAATACTTACAAACATGTTTCTAGCGTCTCTGTAGGGACATCCATGTTGATTTCAAGGGCACACGTGATCAATTTACCCATACTTCCATGTTATGAGCAGCAGTTACTTGTGGGTCATCTACAACCGATTCGGAATCTTGCATTTGACGCAAAAAGTTGAAGTACGGCTGAAGGCGCCTTTCAAAAGTGGGCTTTGTGGGTCACTGGTCAATTGGGTCTTGCGGGTCACTATTTAAAAAAATGTGGGGAAATGCTTATTTCCGCGAGCTTTAACATTTAGAACACATTTCGAGATGGTGCTTTGTGGGTCATTATACAGTGACCCATAAAGTACCATGATTTTTGGCAGTGACCCACACGACGACTATGAGACACACTATATATCCCGCAAGGTACCGTTCATAAAACTATATATATATATATATATATATATATATATATATATATATATATATATCACGATGACATTGATGTGCCGTAGAAAATATTTATAACTGAGATGGAATTATCTAAAAGATTACTAAAAAGATTTAACAAAAGATTTGGGTTTCAGGCTCGCCAGGTCAAGAGGTCATATGCAAATAATACTTAAGACAGGAACCGACAATCTTGAGGCTAGCTTCTTCCTCAAAATCCGCAGATCCGAATCCGGATATCTACAACATGTGTAAATTTGTCTACTTCCTGATTTCTTATTGAGCAATCTCATTGGCGCAAGTTGACTGACCCCAGCTCATTAATATGTATGAAGCTTCGTGAACTTAGCACAAACATCAAAGGCGCGCAAGCTCGGTACTCGATACGGGAACGTAGTGGGAGTGCGAGGATCGTGCAATAGGACGATGTAGATAGGAGGGGCTTACAGAATATGCTCAGTAGGCTTATAGGACGTGCTTTGTCAGCACTTTATCGATCAAGCTAAAGAAAACGCCGTATTATGCAGTGGTCTTGAGAAATGCCCCTTTGCAGACCAAGAAAGCAGGTTTTCTCTTCCTCATCAAATGGATATTTTCTATAATAAAATCGAAATTTAGCGCTAAAGTGTTAATATCAGCACAATGTACAAAAACATGTGACGATGATGTTTCGATAATGGCTAATATTTGGGTACATCATGATGAAGAGTCAATTGAAAACTATACACGTTAGCTGTTGAATATTTTGAGACTAATTTGACTTGTTGCTGTTGCTGCCTATGGCCAGTCAAATTATTCAACAGAATGTTTATTAAATGGTAAAGACATACAATTCATACAACGTGTCAGACTATTAAGCGTTAAACGCGGACTATATTGAATCATTCATGACGTCATCTACACGCCACGTAGTTGTTTATGACGTCATTTGATAGATGGATAAACTTGGAAATGTCCATTGCGTCACTTCTTAACCGATCGTGTTGCAATTGAATTGACACCAGGCTCCCAATCTAAAAATAGAGGCGTGACTTCTTCGAGAATACACCTCTAATGTATTGACCTACCTTCTTAATACGTCATCACAATAGCTAGACTGTTACACAGACTCCATTTCGGATACCAGACAGATCGTGACCCAGTCTATCTCCGTAGCGGACTGTAAACGCAACGCCGTGGATCGTGTTGATCTTGGTACTATCTTAAGCTCTGTTACACTAGCTTGTTAGAGCCATTAAAATCGACTCGATCCCTCCAGGGGTTCGGGCGATATCAACATCTGCGCAACGTCAGCAAATTCTTGACCTCATTATGTGTGCGACAGATTTGACAGATTTGAATTTTACGAATTCAGAGGGACTATTTTTCTGTTAAAGACTTGTCATACAGACTACTATAGGCTTTATATCATCTCGTTTTACGTGGAATAATCTTGTCTGGTATGAAGAGAGTGTGTGTGTGTTGTAATATTTGAGGCGTTTATATGCTAGTTCCCAATGCTAGGGTCTAGACTCACGCCTGGCCTTTATGGTTTCTGTTGAATTCTTGTGAATTCTTGTGACGTCGGTTTGTGCATTAGCTTGTGTCTCTCTCTGTGTATGTGTGTGTGTTGATCGTTGTCTCTCGATTTTGTCTCATGTTGCTGTTCTTTTCCATGGCTTTTTTTGTTGCTCCTCATGCTTGGGCGTGTGTAATGGGGATGGCCTAACCTGGACCTAACAGGGGTGGGTAAGGGATGGGGTAGGTGTTGGGTCGGGGGAGGTGCGTACGGTCTTATGACCTGATGCACCCAAGGGGGGGGGGGCTTTAGGTAAGAGACCTCCCGGCCCCTTTGGGGGGAGTGGGGAGGTTGGGGTGTGGGGTCTTTCGGGTCCTGGGACCCATTTAGTCTTCTGGCCATCATCCGAGCAGGCACCAGCGCGCACTTGTTTGATTTTGATTGGTTAGGTAGCCCGTATGGTGACTGTGTCCGTCCGAGGACGAACTCGGTCAGTCATCCGGGTTACATCCCTCCATAGTCCCCTCGAAAATTCCGAAAGATTCTAATTCTAGCAATTTGGTTTTGGTTTTGTAATCCGTATGTTGCGTGGTTCCATCCGAGGAGGGATCCATTCAGCATCCGGTTTACTTTGACTATGCCGAAATTTCTTGCCTACCTAACCCTGGCTCACGTTCACACAGTGATGGGCACTGTGTGACGGGACCTCAGTTTAAAGTCCCATCCGAGAAGACTGAATGTATGAAGAGAGTAGCTCTCGTGTCCTTTTAAGTTTCAAGTCTCTCTATCACCATATTCTGGTGGAAATCACTACGCCAATGGCTACTCAATACATACGAGAAACTTTATCTCGATCTCGTATCGAAGGAGATCTTGCGAGATACGAATGACCAGACTCCGTCATGAAGGTCGAAAAGCCTGTCACAAATGTCTATGAATTATATGTCTTTGATGAATTTACAATTTAATAAAACATTCATTTGCATGTTTCGAAACTAATTCGACTTGGAGCTGTACCTGTATAGTTACATTGGAATCTAGATTCTGGGAATTCAATTTTCAAAAGTTCCAAATGATTCGAACACCCGTGAAATATACGCTTGAACTGGGCCCCTCAGCTGAAAATGAAAGTCGAATTTCCATAACCACCGTCTGGAGATTCTGTTCAGAAAAGCTCAACATTTGTGACTGAGGAAATCGTAGTTGTGAATGGTCACAAAACGATGCGCATGTATGCACTTTGGGCACATTTGGTCATCGCTGTATTAGCCAATCAGTAAAACGCTGCCCATACCGCGTAGTCCTACGTATAATATGCCATATAACTACATTTGGGCAAAAACACTGCGAGGCACCACCGCCATTAACCTTTTAACACTCATATCAGCAAAAAAGCTTTTGTAGTGGTGTCGAGAAATGTCCATTTGCAGACAAAGAGAAGACTATTTTTGAAAATTTACCACTGGAATGACTGGCTCGATAACCGAGCCTGTCATTCAAGTGGTAAGTTTTCAAAAATAGTAGAGTTCGGTATTCGTATAAAAATCTGTATTCGAATATTCGTATAATTATATGAACGAATATTCGAACTATTCGAATATTTCAGACGACTGGGCAATATAGACTAAGCCTCGCCGCTATAGGTATTAAATAGTAAAACAGGGATTATTTGGAGAACGCTATGCTAGTTACTGTGCCAGACAACGGTTTCTTATTCATAGCAACAGGTTACACAAGAGCTGAACGGGCAGAATACAAACTAGAAACCACTATATTAAGTCACAAGACATCTGTGTTGAAATGTAAATATCCTCAAATGTTCTGGTTCAAAAAGTGCAGCATGCGAACAGATTGCGGCTTCAGGCGGCTTCGCTTATCAGTTACAATCATTCCAGCCCTTGAAAAGGCACGCTCTGATGATACACTCGTGGCTGGAATTCCGAGGTATACTTTCGCCAGTTGAGCTACTTGTGGATACTTTTGCTCGTGGTCCTTCCACCATGCAAGAGGATTCTCACCCAACCCAATCGCCTCCTCACTCAGATATACATCAAGAACCTTTTTTGCCAGTTACTGCTTGTGCTTGCGTTTTGGCAATTTTAGTCCTAGTACCATAACAATCAAATGATTGTGAACCAAAAAGGGTTGCAAGGTGCTTTGCCTTTGCTTCATTCGATTGTTCGGTCGCGATTCCGACTGTTATATCGTTATTATCGCCGCTACCAGCTGCCGCTTGTTCAAGAATAGAGTCCAATACACTCCATACTAGTTTGTAAGCCTTTCACCGGTACTCTTCCGTGAGAAATGGAAGGCCCTTCATCCGCTGATCAAGCATAGCTGATACTTGTATAACGTGTAAGATATTTTCGTCGTCGAGCCTTTTCTCAAGATACTCACAGAACATTTTCTTGAAATTTTGGATGAATGGTTCATCATCAGCTTGTTGTGCATTCATTACATACGTTAACACGTTCATGATAATTGCATAAATTGAAGAAATACTAACGTTCTGGTCAGTGCTCAAATGTTTTGAAATAGCATGCAATTTCTCTAGAGGAGCACAGAGGAATGGTGCTGCATGCCAGAATTCAGCACTTGGTACAAGATAACGCGTTTCCTTGTTTTTACTGTCCATTGAGATGATCCCTGGACTCTTCATCGCGATCAGCCTTTCAAGCATTTCAAACATACTGCTATGTTGGACTGAATGTTGGACATTCCTGCTTCAGCTTCCTGTACTAGATGTCCTGCTTTGTAGCTTCGGCTTGGAGGTGGGCAACCTGTAGAGGAGAATGATGAAAGTGGGTTACAATCTTCCTCGCCTCCTTGAGAATAGCGGAGGCCGTTTCATCACTTAGTGCTTTAAGAATAGCACATTGCAGTATGTGATCGAAACAACTCAAGTCCACTCTGAAGTCCATCTCAGAGGTCGCTTTCTTTATGTTAGCTCCGCTGTCTCTGACAATAGCAACCTTTTGTATTGGGATATTCCACTCCTCCGTAGCGGTTTAAAGATGACCAATCAAGTTTTCTGCTGTGTGGGACCCTGGGCATGGCTTTAACTATAATAATAATAATAATAATAATAATAATAATAATAATAATAATAATAACCCTTTGACCTCAAACGGTAACCATTAGTATCCAGTGATATTATGAAGCTATGTGATAAATTTGATTATTCTAGCTACGTTATTGCACTCTGGAGTTATGGTCGGTTACCGAGCCAGTCGTTCCAGAAGTAAATTTTCAAAAATAGTCTTCACTTGGCCTTTTAAATGGACATTCGTCAAGACCACTTCAGAGTCCTGTTTGGGTTAACATACTATAACTAGCATTTTGAGCGTTTCACTTTTGAGGTGTCAACGTCAACCCATCTCGAGAAATTCTAGAAATCTATCTTATAAGGTACATGTACATGCCAGATTTGGTGAGTATATCTTATATAACATGGATATATCACACACGTACGCACGCATACACGCGAACACACTCACACACACGCGCAAGCACGCACGCACGCACACACAATGTCTTTTGGTGACCCCAAAATTCTTGTTCTTTAGCATGAGTGGTCGTACGGGTATCTGACGTAAGAGTGCCGGGTTATGTGTGCATCACAGTGCAGATGGTCTCTGTAGATATGTTTGGATATATTGTTTATAACTTATAAGGTCAACATGTGTATGCGAAGAGCCTACTATGTAAAGACTAAAGTCATTTAGTATTATATTGACAATTATTACTGTCGATTATTACAATTATTACTATGGATATCCTCGTGTGTGCGTGCGTGCATGCGGTGAGTATTATTACCTCAAGACACTTTGATGTCATTTCCCAGTTGTCAGTTATGATAGATGCAGTCAGGCTCATATAAGATACTGCCAGTGCATCAGATGTCCATATATCTGTGGTCAACGCACACACCTGGTTAGTCCCATTGTGTAAGAAAGACGTGACGTCATCGAGAGATTCTTCGTACTTCTTCTCCATCTTCTGTTTCATGCTTTTTGCTGACGGTATAATGTACGACGGGTTTAATGCACATATTAACCCCCTGAAATGTTGATTCTCTATCAAACTGAATGGTTCATAGTTTTTGGCTATGAATTTTAGGAGCTTTTCGGTTATTTCTGTTTCTTCTGGTGAGTCACTGCTATATTTCTTGACCCCTGTTGCTGACGATGACTTCGGCTGAAAATAGCTAGTGATATTTGTGTCATTGCGTCCTTCGTCCTTCTGGAATCCATGCTTTAATTTTAAGTGGTACCACAGGTTAGTTGTAGGTCCTGAATATGTCAGCACGTGTGTAGCGTCAGTCTTACAAACGGCCGTTTTGTTTTTCTTGTCCAGGTTGACATGGTCCCAAATTAACGATATCTTTTTCGGAAGCATTTTGTTCAATACTTCCTCTCGTATACTTAACTTAACTGTGATGTGAAGCAGCTAATTATAATACAGGGACCTATAGATTACGTACCGCCAATGCTCCGAAGCTGGAGGGGAGTGGTTGAGGGAAGTGGTTGAGGGGAGTGTTTGAGGGGAGTGGTTGAGGGAAATGGTTGAGGGGAGTGGTTGCGGAGAGTGGAGAGGCAGCAATGTCTTCCAATACATTACGTTTTTATTTTGTTCTGGGCACATGTTAAGTTGTCCCTGTGCTGAACCAGAACCACAGTTAATGAAGAATGCGTTAAATGTTTATTTTGTAAACTGTTGCTAAAAGCTGTTCCTGTTGGGTTTTAGACCCCAACATTGGTAGATCTGCTCCGGACCCATGGGCATACTTTCCTCCAAATTTGAATCATACCCCTCCAGTATGGCTAGAGTTATTAAAAATGTCTTAAGAATAACGACAACAACAACGACGACAACAACAGCGACGACGACGACGATGACGACGACGACGACGATGACGACAACAACAACAACAACGGAAGCAACAGCGACAAGTACTCCACGCTTGCATCATCGTCCTAGACAAGTACTCCACGCTTGCATCATCGTCCTATCGCACGGTTTCTCCCTCCCACTAATGCTCTTGTATCGAGTCTTCGAACAGCGAAGCGATGCGATTTAGTGCATGTTAGTACGATGTGCTTGTATATATACCCTTTGCGTCTAGTGACGCGGGTACAAACGACCCTATAAAATGAGTTAGGGTATATAACTCATACCCTGTTTCTTTCTGGCCTAACAACGAATACAGTCAGTGTCAGGCAAGAAATGTGTCCCATCTGCAAAGAAAAGTTAAGATACCAGTGATGTGGTTGAAATTCGTCAAAAATGAGCAGATGGGATCAATGCAGCAAGTATTCAACGAGATGATGTTGTCGTTGTGACAGCTGGTGATAAAGTGCATCAGAACTGTCATAAACAGTATATAAACCCAAAAGATATACGAAAACAACTTGTAAAGAAGTAGAAAAAGGATTATACATATAGTTAATGTAACTAAGAAAATGCGGTGGTAGTGCCGTGTTGAATCAGTTCTGCCACAGCATTTTCGTGCCAAGGCAAAATTGTCTAAATTTTAAGGACTGTGATAGCAAAACCGATTGTTTTTCTGCGGGTGTATGATCACGATAGAAGGCACAGACTACAGTAATTTTAAGACGGATACCTTCATAAACATCGTTCTGGAGTATTGTGATAGTCGCTCAGATGATTGGGCTTTGGCTGTGAAAGGTCGGGTTGAATATTATTGTTGGGTTCTACATGCTGCAGATTGCTTGTATCATCATTCATGTAGTGGAATACATGTATTCCCCTCCATTCATGAGTAGGTGCTAAAAGTCTGTGTGACCCAAAGACGAAGATCCGGAGCAAATGTTTCTGAAAATATGGTCTTGCCTTGAGCTGCACAATGAAGACCAACTGACAGTTTCAGTTTTGGGGCAGAAAATGAAGGGATTTCTGTCAGGGGCGGATTCTCTTCCATATGACAATCAGTATCACATGAGCCAGTTGCAAGAATGGTATGGAAACTTTATCAGTTTTGCAGAAGAAGAACGCCTTGATGATATTGTGACAATGACGGAAAAGCATCGCACATACACAGGTCTTACTTCAAACAAATAAGCCAGGAGAGGATGAGGAATCACAGATAGGACACTCATTGAAACTGCTGCCAGGCTGATTAAAAGTCGCATTAAGTCTAATGTTCCATCTATTGCAAATCAGTACCCAAGTGATCAGACACGTGAGTTTTATTCCGACTTGGCATTCATTCCTGACACACTGCGCACAGCATTGAATATCCTGCCTGCGGGTACATATACTAGACGAAAGGTTTCAGGCATAGGCCGAGCTATCATTCAAGCAGTTCGGCCACGTGCAGTCCTTGCTCTATTACAAGTTGGCCTTGCTGTGCAGACACAGCACTTGTATCATTCTAAATTCATCATAGACACACTTCATGAGATTGGATTTTGTTCCTCATAAGGGGAAATCCTCCAATTTGAGAAGAATGTCGCTGGCTGTGTTTCTCCAGACATGTTAGGTGGCGACATTGATTTGTTAGACAAGGCACTATTTTTTGCTGGCGACCATATTATTCTTACAATAGATGGTAAAGGAACTTTTCATGGGATGGGGATTATAGTGGCATTGACACCAGGACGCCAGACAAACCTTGTGATTCCTAGGCTAAATATTTCAGAACTGAGCATTGCACAAAGGACGCTTTCACAATCACGCACGCCGCAACATCGTCTTCAAAGAACTTCCAGCATCTGTTGCCTGTGATAGGAAGGTTGATATCCTTTGGGATGTCGCCTTCAACTTCAAACAGGTCACTTCTAATTGGCAGGGGATGATGCACGCTCTACATCATGGGAATGAGCAGCCAGGTCTATCTTCGGTCACGTTCTTGCCTAGGATCGATGTTTACTCTGGGAGTAGACCTCTATTTTGTCGACATTGGAGTAATATTTGCAATCTTGCAATTATACACCATTTTCCACCTATAGTAACATTTGACCAGCCTCATTATTGGAAGGCGGCTGAAATTGATGCACTAACGAACAGTTATCTGAAAACAACCATTCTTCTGTTGGGATATTTCCACACGTTCACGAACTTACTCGGGACAATAGGGACTCTTATGGAGGGCACAAGCTTTAAAATATACTGGAAAGGGTCTATGGAGAAATTTCAGTAGTGCGCATGATGACCGGAAAATCTGTCCAAAAATCATTCCGTGGAAATCTGCTACGACATTGGCAGTCAAGTGATGATTGCCATGTTTGGTGGAAAGCGCAATGACTCACCTCCATCCTTGTGATATAGTATCTTCAGTATGAAAGTGGTTTCGGATAAACCATTTGTAACACCTGAACCTCCTACTGTTTCTGCCACTAGATTCCACTGCCTAAGAGTTTACTACCAGATCATGGTGTGGATGGGTAGAGAAAAAGAAATGAATGTCTTGAATTGGGGTTGGACGCAGGAGGAAAATCAGTTGGTGGCAGTTATGTGAAAAATGAATGCAGGTCTGACAAACAACTGCTCAACAGGTTGCAAAACGCCACATTGCAGCTTTAGACTGTATGGACTACCATGCACTGCTGCCCGTGGAACTTAAAACTGAATCTTGTGACAACCCGAACAGCAACCAGGCTATTGAAAAAGAGTTTGACGGTGATGATTGAAATAAAGATTGAATTGAAATGACGAAAATTGGTCATATTGAATTCGTTAAGGGCCCCCAGCCCTCCAACAATCTGGTAGAGAACAACGTGCCTGCCCAGAATTGACGGCATCTTGAATTTCTGTATTACGTATTCACCCCATAGCATTCTAAGTAATCTTACTTGATTGCTAGACGACCAAAATCTAGTGTGAGACACCAAATTTACCAGTCTAGTAGTCTGCTATGAACAGTTAATAACTTCTGGCAATTTTTATGGTTTTTGGCGGCCATCTTGGATGCCATGTTGAATTTCCTACATATCTTATAACCCCATGGAATTTTACCTGGTTATAATACCTGGTCCTAATATGTTGCTAGGCCCAAAACATGGAGTGGACACCATAATCACTAGCCTAGTATGAATAGTTAACGACTTTTGACCATTTTAGTGTTTTGGCGGCCATCTTGGACACCATGTTAGATTTCTCATTTATTTAATAGCCCTATCGCGGTCTACCTGGTCTTAATGTGTTGCTAGGTACCATGAACCTGGGGGTAGACACCAAAATCGCCAGTCAAGTATGAATAGTTACCGGCTTATGGTCATTTTATGGTTTTGGCGGCCATCTTGGACACCATCTTGAAAATAATGACTTTCCGATGGTCAGACTTTTAGTTTGTTCTTCAGTATGTTCTACCATGAAACGTTGAAAAACCTTTTGGAGCAATTCTTTGTGTGCAAGGTGGTTATTTTTCATATATTAACCCTACTATATCGCTTGAGGAGACACAACGGTGGCGATCACTGTTCAAAATTTACGCGATATTACAAAAAGCAGAAAATTGTTATACAGATATGGGAATGTGACAGGATATAAATGATATGGAATCTATAAACCATAATCCATCGACATTTGAGATGAGATTAGCAGCCCCTTGTAAAATCTTGTGAATACTTGACTACCGCATGTAGCTATGCTTACGCCCGGATGCGCGCCCGCCTATCGCAATCGTCTCATAATATATATACAGCAAAACACATACCATTCCGTCACATTCCACCCTTTCAACTCTATCCCACCCTACCCATGTCTATCATTCCAAGTCTCATTTTTCTTTCACATTCTGAAATATCAGGCAACATGTATCTTAATGGACCTTTCCGGTTTTAGCTATGCCCCGCCCATCTCTAGCTAAAGTCCACCCACACCTCGCTCGTGTTGGGATCGATCGATCTCTGAACACTGGCTATCAATTTGAAAAAATATCCCCACACAGGTAAGCTTTTGAATATTTTGAAACTAATTTGACTGGGTGCTGTTGTTGCCTATAAGACAGTAACAGCGCCCAGTCAAATTAGTTTCAAAATATTCAACAGCAAGTTTATTAAATAGCAAAGAATTACAAAGACATACAATTCATACAACGTGTCGGACCATTTGAGATTTGATGACAGTCTATATGGAACCCTTTCTGACATAATGATTGTGACGTCATCATACACGCGCTGAGCTGATTATGACGTCATACGAGGTCAGATGATGGATTGATACTCTGAAAAGGTGAATTACGAGTAGCGAATTTGGGAATTGCGACCATTCGGATTAAAGAACCTTCGGAACAATGAACATTTTTAAAGGCGGAATAACAACCATTCGGAATTATGGGCATGCTAAATATGACCCTTCGGAACACTGAGTCGATAATATTTCGTTTCGGAATTATGACCGTTCTGAATTACAAATCATCGGATTAACGAGCGGATACCGCAACGGGACCGCGACTTCTTGGGGTTATCGTTGAAAACTACATAATTGTGTGCAAATACCTTATTGACAGTAATATTGCACCATAGTAGTGTATTTAATAATGTATTTCTATAGATGCAGAAGTTGTAATGAAAGCATACATATGTTGAAATCCATGATACAACTTACGGCGGCGTATGAGGCGACTATCAGCGAAGGACTTAGTTACCATGATATCGTTAACGGTGGAGTAAATTATACTCCCAATCTTTAGTATCGTTTACATTCCTATTTATTGTAAACAGCTGAGTGTCACTTCAAATGTGATCAATTCAATGTGCGTATTTCTCAGATGGTTTCGAAGCGATAATAGCTCATGCAGTCGATTCCCATCTAGAGGAAGCACTTGCAATTAAGAGATTTGATGCGAATGGAGAACTTGGATATTTCACCAAACATTATGGTGTAGTAACAGAACATCTCAAGTTTACCGCCATCACTTTACACACACACGTTCCGGTCATAGACCCTCCCCAACCCAACCTCCGACCCAAACAAATTACCCCCACCACGCCACCACCACCACCACCACCACCACCACCAACGGGTATCGGAGAACATGGCCATTCTTTGAATTCAGTACGTTTTAAAAATGCACTGTAAACACGCGCTGCCAATTTCTTTTAAAAAGATGCCGTTAGGGAACAGGAAAGGCTGCGATAGCTTATATACATTTGGACGAAACCAGTAATACTTTTGATATACTCTTTCCTCAGGTATAAATATATTGGAATTAAAATAATAAAATGAAATTGTCTTCAATATCATCACAGAAAGGATATTTTCGTTCAAATAATGGGTTTGCGATGGGTTTGTGTCATCTACCCGTTTCTACATGAAGTCTATGAGATCCAGATAGAATTCTACTTACGTCTTGTCGATGTTTTTCAATTTTAAATCACGTTTCTAAATGAGTTCTACAAAGATATATGTCTACACAAACCAAGTGTTATTGCTTGGTTCAAGTCGTCCCCTCCAATCCTGAAGGAACATATCTAAAGACCTTTGTTTGTATAAACTCTAAAAATAGTTTCTGTCCATATGCCGTTTCCCAAATGTAATTAAAAGCGCGAAAACGTAACATATCTCTAAACTGTGGAATTCAATTTTTGCATTCATTATTAACTATGCAGTCATTACACAATGCCATATATAGGCATTTTGCTATCCTATAATTCTCAGAATCTAAAAACTTAAACTATGCAGGTAAGCTGTTGAATATTTTGATACTAATTTGAATGGGTGCTGTTGCTGCCAATGGATTGATAGTAGTAGAAACATCATAAAGCTGCAAGCAGTGCAATGATGTCCTCTCCTGGCTTTGTTTATGCTGGCTCCGAGTAGGACGAATTCCAAAGCTCTCTGTGCTGCTGTGTCTTCTGGCATCCTTAGCACATGGCCACACGTGGACCATCTTTGCTGGGCGACTTTTACAGACAGCGGCGACATATTACAAATCTTTTATAGTGCATCATTGGAAATTATGCTGTTTGGCCATCGATGTCCAGTGATGGTGCGTAGGTGTTTGCGGTGGCAGACATCGAGTTTGTCTAGAGCTGCCATTGGAGCTGCCCAGCTGTTACAGTTATACAGCATCAAGGATGCGCAGATTCCATTGTATAAACATAGTCTTTTTATCAAGGGCATCTTTGATCTACAAATCCATAGCTTCCAGAAGGACTGGAAAGCTATGTTTTCCATGACGCAGCGTGCAGCAATGTTAGCAGTACTGCAAAGCAGTGAGCCCAGGATTTTACTTTTAGTCCATGGTTCGCCGCCACGACGTCGATCGTCATTTTCTTTTGTTTCATGCTTTGTAGATAGGTATATGTTGATGAACTCTGTTTCGGATTCATTCATAAAGAGATTCTCAATTTTTTGCTTGCTTGCAACTATTGGGAGAAGTTCGTCAAGGGCTTTCTTTTCCTTGTCTATGAAGTCCACATCATCCGCATATTCCATCTCTAGCGGCATACCCATTATCGATAATGGGGGTTTGGTCTTGTGAAACGTTGCCGCACGGATTTCAATGCAGCAGCAAGGTAACAGGTGAAAACGATAGGAGAGAGACCATCTCCCTGGGGGAGGCGATTGATGTCTCAAACTCTACAGACTTCACTGCCTTGACACGTACTCTCAGCTTGGTGTATACAAACAGTAAACTCACGAGTTGTAGCTCATCTTCATTGCAACTGACCTGGCGCAGTACATCTAGGATATTTTAGCGTTTACCTGTGCCCAAGTCTCGTGACATGGCAATGACCATTTTGTGGAAATCCCAGTGTGACTACCGACACAAGCATACGTTGAGCCCATAGAATGCCTGCGCAGCTGCGTCTACGTTCGAAGCCACTTTGGCATGATCTGGTGAAGTCATCGATTTTGTCTCGGATGCGGCACAGAGTAACATTGGATAGAATTTTCCGTATGCTGTTGAGGAGCACAATGGGCAGCAAATTGGCTGTGGGCCAGGTGGCTTGTTGGGCTTGGATAGTGCGATAAAACTGCCTTGGCCTACAGCGTCGATGGGAAGGTAGTGCATGAAAACTCAATTGATTAGGTGCGTGATCGGTTTTGAGATAATGTCACTTGCATATGAATAGTTCATTATTCATGCCATCAGGTCTAGATGCACACCCGTTTTTCAGGGCTTTAGGTGCCTTCTCAACTTCTGCTGTTTTAATTGGTGTTAGTAATGGCCTGGGGTCCTTTGAGAACGGGTGCAAGTGCTCATCATCTTGGTCAGTGAACAGTTCCTTGAACTATTCTCGAATCGCATCGGCTATGCCCTGGTCAGTCCCGATAAAGTGCCCTTCAGAGTCAAATAGCAAAGACATGCAATTCGTACACTTGACGGAATTTTCAATGTTCACAACGGAGCCAGATTCGTCACTATGTATTATGACTTCAGCCTACACGTGATGTAATGGACGATTCCAGTTTATCCATGACGTCATAATCAACTACGTGACGTGTATGATGACGTAAGAATAAATTACGTCATGAAAGATGGAGCTAAGTTCGTTACGAACGCTTAATTTATGTTGGACTAAACGTTGTTATACGAATTGTATGTCTTTACTATTTAATAAACATGCTGTTGAATAATTTAAAACCAATTTGACTGGCGCTATTTCTTCCAAAGGCAAGGTTAACTAATCAATAAGGCCTATACTGCGCCGGCTATGTGATCTATCAGTTGCTTGGGCTTGTTTATAGAAGCATTGATTTCGCCATAGCCAGCAACAGTACCCAGTCAAATTAGTTTCAAAATATTCAACAGCTTACAAGTATACGTTTCTGGAAATTGATAGTCAGTGAGTTCAGGGATTCAGTGATCACAACACGAGTGAAGCGTGAGTGGAGCTTAGCTAGAGATGGGCGGAGCGGGGCATAGCTAAAACTGGATTCCTACTTTGAGGATGGTGTTATATAGATTACTCGAGTGACAGATCGGATCCGTTCATTAACCAAGATCATTGATATAGACCTATCATTATCGTACAGCAGATATATAATTTTTATCTAGATCTGTGTACCTTATGGTGATATTAACCCTTTAAAACTAAATTTAAATTTTCTTATCGAAAATGTCAATTTGCAGACCACAAGAAGATTAATTTTGAAAATTTATCACTGCAATGACTGGATCTGGTATCGAGCCAGCCATTCCAGTGGTAAATTATCGGAAGAACGTGCTTTTTTGTTCTGCAAAGAGTCATTTCGCTAGCTTGAGAGTTACGGGTTAACTAATAAATAGGGCCTATAATTCTCAGCAGCCTATTTGATCTGTCAGTTTTGTGGGGTTATTGTGGGAGTATTGTGGGAGTATTGTTATCGCAATCTAAAGTCATTTATCAGGCTTGTCTTACTCATCCGCGGTACGTTCATAGCTTAGGTAAGTAAATATATTAAGTCATCTACCGTTTCTTGAAAAAATGCAGTGAAGTTTGTCTTTTCTTAAATATAAATTAATTTTGGAATATATATTAATTTAATAACAAGTTCGATGTTAACCTGAATTCCCAGAATCGTACTTTTAAAACCGGCATACAAGTAAGTTGTTGTGTATTTTGAAACTAATTTGACAGGAACCTGTTGCTGCTATAGGCAGCAACAGCTCCTAGTCAAATTAGTTTCAAAATACCCAACGCAATATTTATAAAATCGTCAAGGATTTTGGTGATTTGGCCTTTCGGGTTCAAAGTGTTAAAAGTACCTGTAATTCGCTAAAACGCGCAACTAGCCTACCTGTCTGTCTGCGTGCCCGCTTGCCTGTCTGCCTGTTTATCTGTCTGTCAGTATGTGAACTTTACATTTCTGACAGAACCGCCTAGGTCGCAACCACAGCGTGTTCGCGTTTCTTCAATTTAACGTGGAACCCTTTGTTAACACTCATATCAGCCAAAACGGCTTCTGCAGTGCTCTTGAGAAATGTCCATTTGCAGACTAAAATAATAAAAATTTTCAAAATTTACCACTAGAATGACTGGCTCGATATTATGGACAGCCATTCCAGTGGTACATTTTCAAAAATAATGTTTTCTCTGTCTGCAAAAGGACATTTTCTGAAAAAATTTAAATTTTAAAATAAATCCGTGGATTAAGGCGTTAATGGCTAAATTTGGACGAGCAAATAAGAAATATTTGCGTATTCAATGTCTAAGTGCATGCCAAGAGAAGACTATTTTTGAAAATTTACAACTGGAATGACTGACTGGCTCGTTTATTGAGCCACTCATTCCAGTAGTGCATTTGTAAAAACTAATCTTCTCTTGGCCTACAAATGGACATTCCCCAAGGCCACTGCAGAGGAAGGTTTTTGGCCGGCTTCGTCATGAAAGGGTTAACTGAAGACAACGTGACGTGATGGTGACGTCATAATCAATGACGTCAGAAATAACGTAGATAAGTCGTCACGCCCGCAGTGTTATTGAAAATGCCTTAACAACAACAGCAACAACAACAACAACAACAACAACAACAACAACAACAACAACACCACCACAACAACAATTTCTCTATCTTCCTCTCTCTCCCTCCCTCCCCTCCCTCCCTCCCCTCCCTCCATCCCTTCCTCTCTCTCTCTCTCTCTCTCTCTCTCTCTCTCTCTCTCTCTCTCTCTCTCTCTCTCTCTCTCTCACCACCACCACCACCATCATCATCAGCATCATCACCATCAACATCATCATCATCATCATCATCATCATAATCACCACCACCACCACCACCACCACCATCACCACCATCATCATCATTATCATAATATCTCTTGCATATTTGTGAAATTTAGCTTGAGGATTCAAAGAGTTAATTCTACTCCTCTCTTCCAGTATTGGTCATGCCAGTCAAATTCCCATGTTCAGTGTGCCAAAAACCAGCAAAGAGCAGTGAATATTGTTTATTCTGTTTTGGATGTAATCGGTGGATTCACGTGACTTGCTGTAAGCTAACCAGTTATGACCACACGCGGTTGCAAGGTAGACCAAGTGACGACCCATGGCGGTGTATTAACTGTGATAGAAATGCGTTTCCCTTTGCGGAACTGAACCTAGCCATAGTAGAATGTGAAGCTATTTCACCAGATAGATTCAACAACATCAGGGATCTAGATTCAGCCTCGTTTTCACTCATTCATTTTAATATGCGGTCTCTTCAAAAGAACATAGGCAAACTAAGAGACTTTTTAGATACTATTGTCCATGACTTTGTTCTCATGGGTGTTACGGAGACGTGGATGAAATCTGATTCACCACCTATAGAGGTACAATCTTATAGTTTTTTACCCAATCATAGACCAGTTAGAAAAGGTGGTGGAGTAGGCATCTACATAAAACAAGGCATACGGTTCAAAAGAAGAGAGAACTTGTCAGTGATGGAGGATTATATAGAAACTATTTTTATTGAAATACTCAATCAACACAAAATTATTGGTGTTGTTTACAGGCCTCCGAAAGGCGATCATTTACAATTCATAGAAAAGCTAAACATATTTATGCAAATTATACAGTATGAAAACAAGGTAGCATATATTATGGGTGATTATAATACTGATATAAAACTGGAGCATTGCTTTAAGTCTAGAGATCTGTTAAATCTCGTCAGGAAATTCGGATTCTATCCAGTAATTAACAGACCAACAAGAATTACTAAAACAACAAAATCTATCATTGATAACATCTTCACAAATCGATCTGTAGAAGTTAGGAAACTTATCGGCGTCTTTGATGCGGAGATATCTGACCACAAACCTATCTATTATATGGAAATAAATACGCCCTGTGAAGCTGACTCTGATGAAGTCGGTGTCAATACTGGCATCGTAACTGCTGTTGCTACGACTGCGGCTGCTGCCACCGCTGGCAACCAATACTATGATGGAAGTGGTTGCAGGAATGTCCGTGGTACTGGCCACAGCAACCAGGACCCCGACGAGCATGCCACCGAGGCTGATGCCAACCACAACGATGATGATGTTAGTAAATACAGAAACCGAATGGCAATAAGTCCTAAACGAGGTTTAAAGTTTCTGATTTGCCCATGCATCCGTGTAAATCATACACAATGTGCAATTCAATAGATAGAGAGTCATAAACTGTCATGACCTTTCACATGAATGATGATTATGATATTTTATGAAGTCATATAGGAAATGCCACTTGGAGAGGACTATTGTTGTACATATGTAAAAACCATCACGAAACTCAAATTTTCCCAGAAACAGACTCGCTTGAAAGCGTCTAGGCAAAGATTATTGTAATGAGTGCTGATGGCCTTTTAATAGGTTATATGTAGAAGACTCCAAATAGTTCCACGCAAAACAACAGCCACCTACTCAACCACCTAAAGGCTGTGTGTTATGGAAATCCCTCTCAACTACTAGTAATGGGTGACTTTGGCAAATCAACTGTCAAACATGGAACACAAATGGTGGTTATTTCGCAACCATTCTAAAATGCGGCCACGGTGGTTATTTATGAATGAATCTGATCTGTTGAGAGAGTATATGACGTCATAATCATTTACGTCACATTTAAACTGATCTTACAAGCATAATTGACAGAGATTCTCCATTACGAAGCTGGAATAGTCCGCCAGGTGTAAGAATTGTATGTCTTTGATTAATTTACTATTCCATAAACATTTTGTTGAAAATTTTGAAACTAATTTAACTGGGCACCCAGTCAAATTAGTTTCAAAGTATTCAACAGCTTACCTGTATAGTTACCTTGATCTTGACATTCTCGGAATTCGGGGTTCGATCGATCACAACACGGACAAAGCGTGGGCAGAAGAGCTTGGCTAGAAATGAACGGGGCATAGTCATAACCAAAAGTGGATTCCTACATTCCAGCCCATCACAGGTGGACTGACAAGCCTTCGCTGCTAGATCTCATCACCATCGAAGAAACCCTGATTCCTCATATCGATTATCTAATCCCACGAGGAAAGTGTGGCCATTCAACTATACAGTTTGATGTCAGATGCTCCCCAATCCAAGACAGAGCATATATAGTATTATGACAAAGGAAATTATCAACAAATCAACTCTGAATTAAACATTGACTAGCAAGAAACGACTATCTAAATCAACAATATGGAATCCTAATATAGCCATAAAACATATGATAGATCGAGTAAGCCGTATCTGAAGTCCGTTATGTCTGTAGTGTCAAATGAGAATGGCGGAAAAGCAGTTCTATCTTCTTGTTCCCCACCTCTTCACCTTATCATGCCAATTATCAAGCCACCACAAGCCGAAGCAGAGGCATGTCCTAGCCTTGCTGCTTCGCCAGCTGCGACATACATGATACATCGTTTGGAAGAAATACGGTCACCCGGACCCTCACAATGTTCATAAAAACATGGGAAAAAAGAAAATCGGCAAATTCTCCAGTCCTGCCCAATACCCAGTCCACCGCAACCGTCCACCCAATCCACCCCAACATTTCCAACCACCACCCACCTAGTCCAAATGACACGAACAACATCATTGCCGAATTTAAGACAATCACTGTCTCCCAACACCCCCACCCGCTTACTAGTGGCTAACCACGCCACTAGTGTGGGTGAACTTTACCCCTATCAGAATTAGCACTCGGTTTACCAGCACTCGGTTCACCAGCCATCCAGCATTCCTCTGGCATGACTGGCAGCAGACGATTCGCTGGACTGATTAGTAAGTTCTCCAGAAAGTTGTTTTCGGCTCATAAATAAGGACTAAGAGCGAAAACGGGGATACTTGAATATGAAGACTCAAGTCCACTCAGTCGGTGCCATGGTTTCCGTTTCATAACCGAACATAACACGCATCTTCGTCCCCACTTCACGTCAGAACAGCATAATCTGATGTGATATCCATAAACAAGCATAATACACATTATGCCATAGTGGCCACCACCCTATACCACACAGCAACGACAAACATCCTCATCTACACGTACTTGGAACAACACAACTCGGTACGACATCAGCATCACTACAAATCAGCTCAGAATCGGCTCACCAAAATAACACCATTCGGCGCCGATCACTTTACATAACCCAGCAACATAGGCCGTTTTTATATGCAAAACAGCTAGACGGTACACCACACATCACCGACATCACATGCGCTTCAGAACTTCCGCTTCACCAGAAACTACACACACCTCGCCGAAATCACACGTCCATCATGCCGACACACCTGGTGCCGAACCAGGACCGACGTGACACATCAGCAAACAGAATAACATCATCATCATCATCATCACATGCTATAAGGAGCCAACCCTTCCCTCTATAAGCGGCACCACTAAACCACACACATAAACAAGCTATCTACACATATACGTAATACAGATTATTTTGTTAACAGGTCGCCGATTCCCGCAGATCGTAGTCAGTAGATAGTAGGATCTTGCTACATAAAGTGAAGCTCGATTACGGAAGGGTCCAAGAACTACATTAAGCTATGACGATGTCCACGTTCTAATGTAACTTTGTCCCGCCATTAGAGTTGTTCACAACACAGTAAATGCAATCATTGCTGTATAAAATAATCAATGCACGCATTTAATGGTACACACCCCGCCGTTTTACTTTTATACGCAGAACAGCACCTAAACGAAACGGAAAAACAACAGACCTCGCATACGACAACGACGCATCAACATCACATAAAACACATATACACACATTACTGATCGTATCCACTGGATCTTCGTACTCGAGACGCATTATAGTAGGGAGCCAAGGTTGAAAAAATCACTTCTCACCTATTGGAAAGTACTAGTTTATATCTATGTTTTTTCCTCTTAGCATGCGTTTTTGGAAAATGCCTGTTAGCAAGAATATCCATCTTGCAACTTCAAGATTTTGCCAATTAACTACTCTATTGACAACCGCATTTCTGCATTGTGACACAATATGCATTTTAGTGGAATAAAATAAGAATCTCAAAAGCAACGCCGATTTTGGTCATGAAACATATAGAGGGGCAAAGATTACACACGTACAAGCACTTTCAAGACAATTGGCTGTTTTATTCTTACGAAATTGGAATTTATTTCAATCTTTGTGAAATTTTGTCTTTTTTTGCAGAATAACTAAATAATGAACCATTGGTGAGCTGTTGCACTCACAAGTACAGCACTTAAAAAACATACACGTTTCCCCCCCCCCCCCCCCCCTGTATATAACTCAGGGATGAAAAGTTACCGGATACCCCTACGTGCGCCTCAGTATAGGTAAATTACCGTTAAAACAAAAGTCAGGAATCAGATAGATTCAAGGAAATTGTATTATTCTAGATCAGGTATCCAAATAGACTTAAAACAGACCATTTCACAAGTTTCAAACTAGTATTTTGTAGATTGCAAACACATCTCATATTTTAGATTATCACGCTTTACCATTACAACTCAAACTTACCATTGTCACGTAGCAGTTAAGAATTAAATAAAGTACTCATCCAGAAAAATAGACATATATGCAAATAGATCGGACAGAGAAACAAGGTAGTCTTAGATCATGTGGAGGACAAAGGAATTGCAGTATTATGAAAACAAATCATCTTGTATGTACAGTGAAACCTCTCTTTGGCGACCACTTCATGGGTCATTATAAGTGGATGCTGAAGACATCTGTTCACTTAATATGGCTATTAATGCAGTTAATAACTGTTGTGACCACAGGCTCGTTGATCTTAAAGATGTGTTGTCGTACGACCACCCCTCTTTAAGAACCACCATCTTATGGTCCCAAAGTAGGTGGTCGTTATAGACAGGTTTGACTGTATGTATATTTGTGAGTATGTAATATCTGCGTGTGCGTGTGTGCATGTAATCCTACATGTCAGTCACATAGACCATATTTGAATGACTTAATCCCGTCAACATAAATTCTCCTTAGTCCTGCAGCAACAGGCCATAGCACAGAGTTCACTAGCTCTGTCACAAGGACAGGCATTTGTACAAAGTGGTTTGCTTTTAATATTTCTTGCAGCTACAATATGACTTTGGTAACTGTTTTATGTCTGGTTTTGGAGGCTTTGTCATTTTAATTGTTGTAAGAACCCCATCTGATACAGACCTTCCAAACCCATCTGTTGGACCAGGTAGTCTGAGAAGATGATGATGAGCATATTTGTACATAGCAATTTGATAGAGATCGCGATTGCAGTGTTGTAAAAAAAATCATCTTCTGTTGGAGGAAGTGTCCATAAATCACTTCTGAATGACGCAAACACGTGTTCTTTCAAAAGGTCCAATGATGAGAAGGTGGGTTTGTTATATAAAGATGCTACGATCAGTCTAACCTCTCCAATCACATCCCCAGATTTATCCGTACTATTTCGCCATAGCTTGTTAATGTTTGTGGTTTATTTTCATTCATCAAGGAAATGGCGACCTTGAATGCCTTCCTCTTTCCTTTGGAAAATATGTAGCTGAAGGTGTCCTGTTGCACACCAGGTTCAAAGAGAGAGGATGGGTATTCTGTCCGTTCATGGCTGAATACTTCATTTCTTACTTCTCTGCTGGTTTCATTCGATATAAAACACAAGGAACGAGTCACTGTTGTTTCCTCTTGATATATTTCATTATCTGGGTGACTAATTTTTGTCTTTGTTTCTGCAAATGGTTTTATAATGGGTGGTAGAATCTTATCCGAGTTACGTCTTTTGCTGCTTTAACCGCCTCTTTCCCTTTTGTAATCGCAAGTGCCAAATATGTATTTCTGACTTTTTATCCAGTAGCAATATTTATCAAAAATCATCTTTGTCAACACCTGAAAAGGGATTTGTCATCTCAAATCTTACAACATTCATGAGCCTTGCGACCATCTAATTTTATTCAATGACATTCCGGTTTGTAGCTAGCTGTACATCTTCTTCATTGTTTAGGTTGGTCATTACCTTAACATGTTCACCAACTGTCTTCTGACTGACTTCCTTGAACATAGATGGTTTCCCCTCCTTGGTAAATGTCTGCTCAAGTCGTAAGTCTGTTCATACGCCATTGAATGAAGCTGTTGACTGTCTTACTGTGAAGACATACCATGCAATTATGATGTTTCATGGGCACTAATAATGGTAGCATTTTCTGAGCTTCCTCTAAATGTTTCTGCCAATTACCGCATCTTTCTGATTCAATGTAGCCTAGAACGATGGTTGCCATCAATATATGCATCCCAGTATTTGGCTGTTGTAAGGGGCGTCGAGGTGAACCAGTTTTCTTGCAGCTTGATATTCTCCATAAATCTTAGCAGATCATCCAATTTTTCTTCACCTGGATATTTTGCAAACTCTGCCAATGGTGAAGGTAGACCACTTTGTATTTCGATATCACCTTTCTCCACCATCCACTGTTCAAATGCTTCCCATTTCAATGAAAACATTGTGTCCGCTGCAAGAGAATGACACCGAACCATCGTATAATAATCTTTACCAGCCAGTATTTTATTTGGTATTCCTTTCTTGCATAACTTAACCTTTTCCATTACATCTACAATTCCGCTACCAGTCATCAGTTTGCCGAGGGCGCCCATGTAGTTCATTAAAATGTGGAATCCACCTAACCGCTTTGCAATAGAACCATATTTATCTGGGAATTTTGCTGCCAGACTGTTGACAATGTCATATATCGCTTGATCTGCTGTAACAACATCTTCTCGGTTCAGTGCTTCTGCTGCCTTGTGGAAATAATCCAGTGATGCTTGAACAACCTCTGGTTTGGTTTGAGATTCTGGGAATATTGGTCCATATAGTATCGCCGCTGACTCTTCTACATTGTACTTCTTTTTCTGAAAGGTTGTCTATGTTGGATTTATGTTTAAGTCATCGGTTGGCATATGGTGTGTTGGTATCATTCGAGACAGCATCCAAACTATGTTTGTGTCATTCAGCTTATATTCATTATCTTCTGTGTCAGGTAAATTTGTATCAGTCAAAAGCCGTGTTTTTCTTCTGTCTTTCAGACTTAAATGGGCCACATCTACAGTGAATTGATTTGGAGCCTTTACTGTTGTTTCCCTACTTTTTCGAAACTGTGGCAAAGAGATCTGTTTCTGTTTTGCATTTGTGTCTTGGTTAAATTGGTATATAACGGGTGTAGTAGCATACAGGGTTGTTACGTATTTAGTATTTTCATGAAAATCTAAATTGTCAAAAGGAAATTGTGTAAACAAAAATGGCAGCATATTTTCTGGTATGAATACCCCATTTACTTAAGTATTATCATTCACATGTTCTGCCGCATCAGTTATATACCATTGCGGATTTGTCAAACCATGTTAAATAGCATTAAATAGCATTAACTGTGACCAATAAAGCGTGTTGCCATGTTATCCACTATAGTGGGCTTGATTAACTGACATTGTAACGTTATTTTGGTAATTTTCAAATGAGCCGCCTTATAACCACAATTCATGTCTTGGAGACTCACCAGCATGTGGTCCCACAACCGGGTAACCACAATAGACCATCTGCACAAGATCACTGAACACAAACGTACGTCTGTTTACTGTACAAATAGTATAATGACATAAATTTGCTAAAATATAATTCAATAAAGTCACGACGTAAATTTTATGGTATTAACTTGTTACATTCGACCCTATCTCGACCAATCAGTATTTAGAACAATAGCGCTCAGAGGCCACCTGCATGAACAATAGCAGCCACCCACACATTTAGAACAATAGCGTCCAGCGCCCACTTATGAACGATAGCATACAGCGCCCACTTATGAACAATAGCGAACACCTGCATGAACAATAGCACACAGCAACCACATGCATGAACAAAATCATCCAACACCATGCATTAATCCCACCCACCACCAACACCCACCCACCAACCCCAATCGAATTTCTTCATATTCATATTTGTCTAGACATTGTGGACGGACTTTGTGAGAGCATGGTGTGTGAAAAAAAATGTCATATATGATGGAGAGGGTATGTCAATGAGGGTTTCAAGTTCAAATTCAAGTTCAAGATTATTTATTTTGATATAGAATATACATTTACAGTTTCACAACAGGTAGTCCACCAAAGGCAGAGCCTATGTGGCGGTGGACCCCTACATATAACATATAACATATAACAACAACAGTATAGGACATGAGAATACTGAATACATACGGTTAACATGTTATAGTCCTATATATACATATAGTTAACTGTCTCGCTGCCAAGTCTCTGCAGTCTACATTTTCCATGGAGCCTAACTCTGGGTATGCTGAGTACCTCTAAAACAATTTGACCGAACGTTGTCGGTGGCTAAGCCACAAGCAACTTTCAGTCAAATTTTTTCTAAAATACTCAGCCAATCCAGAGTCATTGCCAATTGGAGTTATTGTCCGCTTCCAGCAGTCCAACAGTTAATAGACGTATGACAATTTACATTTTTACAGGGAAAGACATGACAGAGGGATGTGTGCTTATCTTGCTTAAGTTAATAATTCTATATTACATATTCTTATTATCAATGACAAAGTATTTTTTAGGCTGTGATGGTAGAGTTAGTTGTTTGGTAGTTACCATTATGACAGATATTCTTCTTATTATTAATATTATTATTATTATTATTATTATTTGTTCTGGTGACTGGGTGCAAGTATGAGAATAGCATGCCATGATGGTGTGTGTTTTCCAGAGTCTAGTAGGTTTCTATAATCTTCTTTTTGATATTCTGCTTAAAGTACTGTAGCTTTATGATGTCTGTGCGTGTGCTTGTGTCTGTATTATTCCATAACTGAATTGCTTTGTATGAGGGTTTTTGTTGTGCTGCTTTTGTTTGGTGGTGTGCTGAATGGAGGTTATCTCTTGTTCTTGTGTTGTGAGGATGCAATTGTGTATTGAGCATAAAAATGTTAGATAAGGATGAGGGTAAGTTGCCATTGTGGAAGTCCCTTAAGATTGTGTATAGTTGGAGCCCTCCTATGTCCTCAAGTTTTAAGACCTTTTCTGATTTAAAGATATCCTGGCCACCTGCTGTTTGTGAAAATAGTTTAATAGATTGCTTTTGCAGAGATTTTAGTTTTTTTAGTCTAGCTTGAGATGTATTAGTCCAGATAGCATTGCAGTAGGTGATGTGAGGAAGTATCATTGTGCAGTACAGGGTTTTAATAATATTAGGTGTTAGATAGGGTTTCAGTCTGCGAATGATGCCAATGCTTTTTGCTACCCTGGTAGTAATAATTTCAATATGCTTCTCCCATGTTAAATTTTTGTCCAGATATACTCCTAAAAACTTAGCATATTGTGCTTCTTGAATTATCTGGTTGTCGATATAGTGGTTTGGGAGAGCTATTTCTTTTAGTTTCTTAGATTTTGTGAATAGTATATAATTAGTTTTTGATACATTTAAGGACAATTTGTTTACTTTAAACCAGTCTATTAGTTTTGCCATTTCATTATTGACATTTTTGTATAGAATTTCTATATCCTTGTGGCTGCAGAAAGCATTTGTGTCGTCTGCAAAAAGTATTAGTGAGAGATGTTTGCAGACTTTGGGTATGTCATTCATATATAGGAGAAACAGTAGGGGCCCAAGAACTGAACCTTGGGGAACACCACAAACTATATTTTTGTATTCAGAGATAGCCCCATTGAATTGTACACACTGTTCCCTGTTTGACAGGTAACTCTGTATCCAGTTCAATGCAGTACCTCTTATTCCATAGTATGCAAGCTTTTGCAGTAAAATTGTATGATCAATTGTATCGAAGGCTTTGGAAAGATCCAAGAATACACCTAGCGTATGTTCATTATTCTCAAGGGAGGTTGATAATTTTTCTATCATATCCACAATGGCAAGCATAGTAGAGTGTTTTCTCTGAAACCATATTGAGAAGGATATATGATTGAGTTTTTGTTTAGATATTTAGTAATTCTACTAAAATACAGCTTTTCTAAGAGTTTTGAGAAAAGTGGAAGTACCGAGACTGGCCGATAATTAGTAAAGTCAGATACATCTTTAGCTTTGTATATGGGTGTCACACGTGCAACCTTTAATCTTGATGGAAATACTCCCTGTGTAAGTGAGAGATTACAGATGTGGTCCAACGGTGTTAGTATTTCTGTTACACAGTGTTTAAAAATTGTCCATTTGAAATTATCGATTCCAGCACTTTTAGCTGTCTTAATTTGCATTAGTATTTTGTAGATTTCGTGAGTATCTGTTGGATTTAGGAAAATAGAGTGTTGATAACTACCTGTTAGAAAGTCCGTTATATGTATGTTCGAGCTGGGTTGAATTTTTTGTGATAAATTAGGACCAATGTTAGTAAAATACTCATTAAATTTGTCTGCTATTTCTTTTTTGTCGTTAATGACTCTATTATTATAAATAAACCATGATGCTTCAGTATTGGTTTTTTTCTTATTTAGTAATGATTTAATCAGTTTCCATGTTTCCTTTATATTATCTTTTTGTTCATCAAATTTATTATGAAAATAATGTATTTTTGCTGTCCTAATTATCTGATTTAGCCTGTTTCTATATTTCTTGAACTGTGAGTCATTATACTTTGTCGGATATTTAATAAAATTCAGATATAACTTGTTTTTCTTGTGACAGGCAGCTATCACTCCTCTTGTAATCCATGGTTTGGTAGGATTTTGTTTAAATTTCTTAATATTTTTAAGTGGAAAGGCAGATTCATAGATGTTAGAGTATATAGTGTGGAAGGTGTTGTAGGCATCTTCACATGACTGGGATTCAATTACCTGGTTCCAGTTTATGTTAGCCATATTGTTTTAATAACAATAACTTCAGCTTAGGTTTAATAAAGGTCTCACTCATATGCACATGTACAAATGTGATACTGCTAGTTATATGTTGTGCCCCTGTGTGCGTGCATGCATGTGTGTGCCCCCATGTGCATGCATGCCCCTGTATGCGCCCTTGTGTGTGCATGTGTGCCCCCGGGTACACCCTGTGGTATGTGCATGCCCCATGTGCCCTGTATGCATGTGTATAAACATGATATCATTCCATTAGTATGCATGCATATACCAATGTGATATTGGGGCAACAGTATAAGAGGATGAAATAATACACTTTTTTAATTTATTTTATTTTATTTACACATTGAAGCAAATAAGAAAATACAATAATAAACTAAATTAGCGACAACATTTAATGACATCAATTATTCTATAAATACGTGAGAAACAATAATTATTATTATTAATTATCCATTGTTTTTCGCATCTTTTCTCTCATTCTTGGAGTTAAACGTTTCACTTTCACATTGTTTCTGTCACGTTTTCTTAGCATCCATAGTATATGCTTCACGTCTACACCACTCAAATGATAATATAAGAAATATATGCAATAATATCCGCATGTTGTTGTCAGTGCCGGTTGAACACATTCAGTGTTATAGGACTAAATACGCGCATGACGCCCATTGCGTACATTTGATATCATTCTTCTGTCTGAAGGGCATCTTCCATATGGGTCAAAGTATTCTGCTTTTGCACTCGATGTGTAATAAACCGTGACCCAGTGCTGCCCGCCTTTATTACTGGGATGCATGTTTATCACTAATGAAGATGGACAATATTTAATATCAATGGGTACATTGTCAATTGGAAAAACTCTGAGGAAGTGTTCACATGTTTTGTCGTCACCGAATAATAGATTCCCTATTTCAAATGTATTCAGCGTTTTTAATAATCTGTTAATACATTAAAGTCTGATCCGATTTCTATCATATTATCAAATTCAGCATAGCAAATCACGTTTGTTGTATCAGGTGGTGCTTCACTAAAATGGAAGATGTCTCTTAATGATCCAGTATGTGTAGCGTATCGGTGCTCTGAATCAGCTAAATCAGGAGTAAGATCCAATGCAAATAGTGTCGTGCCATATCTGAAGTGTGCTTTATCAATCGGGTACTCATGTTCTTTAAATAGCGCTCCAGTACCACTGAACAGCGAAAAGTAGGCATCAGAGTAAATGTCGTCACTAAATGATGGGTGTATTGGTGATGTTGTCACCTCTTCCCCATTAATATAGCATGTAGCGTAAGTAGTTTTATTATTATAAAACCTGGATGGGCTTTTAGTAACAACACCATTAAAATCTTCATTTGGTGCAAAACCGAATAATACTCTTGTAGGATGCTCTCCGATAAATATATTATCTCTATCCACGCTCCATTCGGTCCCGTTAAAGTTGTACATACAACACGATGAATAGGGTATTTAGCACTCATCTTTCTCAGAGTAACCACTTGTGATACTAACAGATCAGAGGATGGTATAACTTTATGTACAAATAAGTTAGCCGACAATAACTTCAGCTTAGGTTTGAGATCGTCTGTAGACATAATGGCGAAAGCATATTTACTCCACTGCAGGCATGCTCTCAAATCAACGGATCCAATCAGAAATCAATCCTGCAGAAACATATCAGTGTGTATGTGACCAATTAATTGCACTGTCTTACTTCACGCTATCATTTTTCTGCGTGCTTGAAATCCTAAGTTCGTATCGGCGACATTATCAAATTCCCCAGCATCGTCCGTTTGCCATCCAGCAAGTTGGAGATGCGAGGATGCGGCATCGCTTCCATAACTAAGCAATGTTTCAAAATAAGCGTGGTAAGTGTAATTTTCATTGGAGTCACTGACACATTTTCCATTCAAAAAAAGATCTACTTGTGAGAACATCGTATGAAGGAGATTATTCACAGGACCCATCTTTTCATCAAGATGTAAGACTGGGTAAGATCTAAATATCTATCCGAAGATCCACTGATGTAAAACTCGATTGGTCCAGAATCAGATAAGCTCAATAAGGGGGCTGAAACTACTTCCATTTTGCTGACTCCAACATCGTTACTATGGGACGTGTCTGAAAAATTCCAACTCGCTCTTTGAACACTCAATTGCATGACTAAGTTCCATGTTTTAGTCAAGTGAAAATATCAGTTGTTTATTGCATCTCTTCCTCTTCGGTGTCACACACACTGACTGAGCATTATGTACATTACTCCTCTTTTTTATGTTTTGGTTTAGGTTTGGTTAATCTTCCATGTACTGCTGTTACAGCCTCTGGTATCAGAGCCCTGGATATACCATTCGCTCTTGATTTCAATGAGGATTTGACATTCTTTCCCGCAATTACATCCTCTGCTAGCCCAACTCCCACACTAAGAACTTGTCTGCCTACTGTCTTGGCAACAGTTTTCATGAAAGTTATTTCCAAGCATAGTCGTCCACCTAGGATATTACCTAACCCATGGCCTGCCTGGTATCGTGAACCTACAAATACTGAAATGCATCCATAATCCACATGACTGGCATAATACTGCACCAAGGCATTACTCAATCTTCTCATCATCATCGTCTGAAATGTAGACAGAGTACACTCGGTGATGCTCCATCCTCGAATGGTATATTTGAGCCTGACCTATCAGTTATAAGTATTCCTATTGTATAGATGTAGTTCCTTGACATGGATTGATACTGAATATCGGGAAATGTCCACTGGCATATATCTTTCCCGCCATCAGTACTAGACAGTGGAATCACTCTGAGCAGTGATGCTGACATGTCACCTACTACACTGTGAGAGACAACATTGCAGTATTTATATGCTGTCGTTGGCGACTCTTGACATGATTTTAATGCTTCTACTGGTCCTGTATGTATCTTTTCGTCATAGCCAATTAAATTAGATACTTCTGGGCCAAACTTAATACCATAACTACGTCTAATCATAAGAGATACGAGATTCGCGCAATGTAAATAAAAATTGAGAAAGATTTTTTATTGTTAAATTTCTGATGATTTTCTATCTGTCCATTTATATAGTCTACCATTTCTTCACCGCATAGTATCCATTTTGGTACTTTTATATGTGATTCGCTAAGTTCATGAAATCTACGCTGAATACGCTTTCCCCTGAGGGCGAGCTTGATCATTCTGAGGCCCTCTTTTGATTTTGTCCAGATTAACAGGTGTTGGTTTACCAACATCCACTACAATACCAGATTTGGCAGTATCCTCATCCTTCTTCTTCTTTGTCTTACTCCACGCATATATTTGTACATAACTTTCTCTAGTAATAGTAAGCCAGCTCCTGGGATATAGTACGCTTGAGATTCCCATTTCCCATTCACCATCTAATGACAATGGCATCTGTAGCTGTGTTCTAACTCGGATATCTTATTTTTAAAATAGTACTGTGTACTACTATTGCTCGGAAGAGTAACGTAAAACTGGTCCTCGTTCATTCTCCAAAGATCGTTGTGGTATCTTTAACGTCTTAATGCGTGGACTCGGTAACATATACCCTAAGCAACCACTCAGAAGTGATATCCAGATACCTGGCTGACAATTCTGTATACTCAGATTCACGATACATGTAATGATCATGATATAAACGATTATGGCTTGCGCTAGGTATACTACCTCCTCCTTTGGTACACATGAACCCATTACGTGCCACATTCCCTGATCTGAATGTCTCTCTATATACTCGTTTATTATTAATGGTGTATAGTGTTGAGCTCAGTAACCCATGAGTTAAACTTGGAGGGATAGACGAGGCACTTGACGTAATATGCATGTACTCCCTTAGCTCCCATCCTACTCTTAATTATCTGTTCCACTGCGTATTCTCTATCTTCTTTCATGCCACCAATTTTCTGCATCTCATCATGATAAAAAGTTCCAAATAATTGGATCACCCAAATAATCTTTCAATTTATATAAGATCGGATATTTGTCAGAAAGAACATCATTCACCTTAAACAATTCACGGCTCACTGACCGCAATGCAGCTTCTCAAATGGCATTCTTGCTTGTGAGATTCTCACATGATCACCAGATTTCTGTGTATTCTTTTTAGTTTAGTGTTCTTCTTCTTGCTCTACCCTACATATATCTTTCTCCATGCGATCAGCTCAGTACTATGATCAACATATATCGGTGACATACGTGTGCTGGTGTGTACAATTTTATTGTGCGATGCGACTAAACTAGGTAATACATTGATATACCTTCTCGTATTCTTATGAGTCATGTATCTATATATTCGGCTCTTTAACGCCTGCTGAAAACATTCCACCATAGCAGCATGTGGCTCATTCTGTGAGGTATAGAAATGTATTCCATTCTCAGTCAAATATTTCTTGACTACTCCATTGACGAACTCACCACCTTTGTTGGTTTAAATAGCATATGGGCGTCATTCAGTTGAACATACATTGCGTCACTCCCAAACATACATTGGCTTGCTACCAAACATAGATTGGCTCACTACAAAATATACACTGGCTCGCTACCAAACATACATTTGCTCGCTACCTAACATACATTGGCTCGTTACCAAACATACATTGGCTTGCTAACAAACATACATTGGCTCACTACCTAACACACATTGGCTCGGTACCAAACAAACATTGGCTCGCTACCTAACATACACTGGCTCGCTACCAAACATATACTGGCTCGCTACCCAGAATACACTGGCTTGCTATCAAACATACATTGGCTTGCTACCTAACATACCAAACATATGTTGGCTCACTACATAACATACATTGGCTCGGTTCCAAAACAACACTGGCTCACTACCATTCATACCTGACATACATTGGCCCACTACCAAACATACACTGGTTCGCTACCAAACTGTCCAAATTACCTTGGATCGCTAGCTAACACACATTGGCTCGCTACCAAACATACACCGGCTGGCTACCAAACATACCTAACATACATTGGCCATCTACCAAACATACAACATTGGCTCGCTACCAAAGATACACTGGCTCGCTACCAAACATGCACTGTCTCCCTCCCAAACACACATTAGTGCAATACCTAACATACGTTGGCCATCTACCAAACATACAACATTGGCTCACTATCAAACGTACAATGGCTCGCTACCTACATACATTCACTCTCTACCATACACATATTCACTCACTACCATGCATACATTCACTTGCTAACATATATTCACTCACTACCATACATACATTCACTCGCTACCGAACATTAAATTGCTGGTATGCATTCACTTCCTACCATACATACATTCACTCACTACCATACATACATTCACTCGCTACCATACATACACTCACTCGCTATCATACCTACATTCGCTCGGCACGGTTGATACATCACTCACTACTGTTCCTACATTATAAACAATGTTATAATGGTCGAGTTGTTCAGCGACAGAGCGATGTAAAGTATCTCATTGCTAATCAGGTTCTAGGAGATAGTTTTTTCACCTAGGACAAAGCATAAGTAGAAGGTGCACTAACTTATATGTAAGCAGTTCTATGAGATGATGTGTGCCATAGTCTACAGACGCATGTATACTGAGAAGGAAATTAGTTGAGTGGTCAGATAAGAGTTGTAATATAGCATACACACACGCATGTACCAGTCTGCTGGAATTGACATATACCCAGAGTGGAGAAACTTTTATGAGATGGTGTACATATCCAACAACAAACCACTTATCAGATGGCATGATCTCATGGCAGTATGTGTATGACAAGTGCTGTAGCATGATGCAATTTAGAGATCAAACTATCATGTGGGGCCTGAGTTGCGACCAAACAATTGATGTAACATAGGGCTCAATAGACAAGGGCATAGATTCGCTTGCATAGTTTAGTGAATTGTCATATCAGTCCATACACAATAAAACAGCAAGACGCCAAAGAAATGGCATCTCAGAGGCGCAACGTTTCACATTATCCTTGCATTTGAGCTCCAGGAGTCATCACCCAGGGCATAACACCCCTTTACTTGTGTTGCTCACCACAGTGCTCGATGCGTTACCATTCAGTATTTAGTTACAAAATAAATGGCCCAAGGGCTATAACGCACGCCTTGCCTAAGTATAACTGAATAACTCAGTACCAAGATTTATGCCATTATGCAAAAAGAGCTATGCAAATCGTGCACAATAGCCTGCTGGCTGATGAATGTTGAAAACTACAATTTGGGTTCTCCGTGGAACTGCCTTTTCAAGATGGACAATGGTGACTGGCAGTCATCTTACATTTCGGATAAACATCACTTTCCATATGTTTCTTCCCCAGCTCTAGTGCAAGCAATCTATGAAATTCAAGTTTGATAGGTTTCCTCCACTGATTTAGTAACAAGATGTATCCAACCACATGGCTATAGGCAAATTCATTCAAAAATCATTATTAGCATTTTCCAATGTTATAATTTATTCAAGAGCCATAACTCTGGTTTTAATACGCTTAAACCTATCCACTTTGCTTTCAATAACTCAAATGGATATTCATTATTGGCAAAAGGAATATGTTGGCCAAATTTGGTTTTAATCCATAAATAAACAAATGGCGAAACATGCCATTCTTGAGACGGGCGATGGCTGGCAAATCACAATCATATAAGCTCACCCTGGTGGACTAGAGCCACGCATCATCTGAATACGGAAAATTGCTTTACAGCGCATGTGAGCTAAAAACAAGAACCGTCAGAAGATGGCAACCGACATATCCACCCCTTGATGCTGCCATTTCGCTATTTGTGAAAAGTTAAAGATAAACAGGCGGACGAACAGACAGACTGGCATAAGGAGAGCGCGTGCACTTCTTGTGGTCAGTGTTGTTGTGTCAAATTTGACAGATGGATCAACGGACGAAACTAACCACTCTGTCGCCACCACAGTACCACCCTAATACACGTCGCTGTGAAAAGTTAAAGATAGACAAATGGATGGACAAAGATCTAGACGGGCATACAGAGAGCACATGCACCTTTTCTGGTATTGCAACACTGGTCAAGTTTCAAAAGAATCTAACGCAATTGAAGGAGTTGCATTAACAATAAATCCCACACAGACATCTGTATTTGTGGATAAAGATGGGCAGACAGATAACGAAACGGGGGTGGAGGGGGGGGGGGGGTGGTGGGTGCATTACATATGATATCCCCCTACCTCACCAATGACGCCCATGGCTCCATACCCCCAACCCAAAAAATAGTTGAGAAAAACGTGAGAATGTCCCACCCACCACTCCTTGTATTTTTTTCTTTATTAGCCTTATGGTTTCACTTCGTAGGGATTTTCATGGTATAAAAATAATCTGTGCAGTGTTCCCAAAACAGGGGCGTATATCCTTGGGGTGGGTGGGGGTTTTGGGGATAGAGGATGATCCTCCAACCCCCACTTTTTTCGAGGTGTTTGACTCCCCCCCCCCACCCAGACCCATGCTAATGGCCCTTCGCCGAAGCTCCCCCAAATCACCCTCTACCCCAATTATTACTTTAAATCTATGCCGCTGTCCCAAAATGTGAATTGTTCAATCCAATATATGTGCAGTGGTTATGCTGATTATATGTAGTTATAAAATTCTACTTAACCCTCTTGTGTCAACTTAACCCTTTAATGATCAAACTGACCAAAAAAACAACCCTGCAGTGGTCTTGAGACAATGCTATTTGAAAGTCCAAGAGAAAATTATTTTTGAATATTTTCCACAGGAATGACTGGCTCGGTAACCGAGACAGTCATTCCAGTGGTAATTGTCAAAAATACTCTTCTCTCGGCCTGCAGATCGACACTGGCTAAGCAAAAACTTAAATTTTCTTTACCATTATCCCTTTGATGGTCAAGCCGGCAAAAGAAAATCAGTGGTAAATTTACAAAAATATTCCTCTACAATAAGATGTTTTGAAAAATATTGACCATCAAAATGTTTAATTGATATATCAAGTAGTGTTTTGAGCGCACTGGTGCGCTGTTGACACAGGAGGGTTAAGCATTGATAATTAAATCATGTCCAATATTATTCACTTCAATTCAATTCAATTTATTTACATCCAGGCCACAAAGTGGCATATGGGGTCCATTAATACATACATTTACACGGTCAATGGCGGTTACATGGAATGTTGGTTATTATTATTATTTTTTTTTTTTATTATTATTTATTATTATTATTTACTACTATTATTATTATTATTATTATTATTATTATTATTATTATTATTATTTCTACATAATATAAGTACCTAGGTAATCAAAACTCCCTCAAATTTAAAGGTGCGCCTCCACGCCAGGACATCTGAGGACAAAATTGAGAAACCTGCATACCCACAGAGGCTCACGTTGTGCACCCAAATTAACAACTGCATGTGTTTACTTATAGCACGGTAAACCTGCTTAAAATATGACTACATGTTTTGATGACGTGAACTATGAGGACAGAGCATGTACACTAAGTACATACATTCACTCGCTACCAACTAACATCTACCGAAGGAATGGTCTACAGTTAGTAGACATTTATGCTTTTCACGACCCATGCAGCAGCGTGTCTTTTTGCTCGGGCAGCTTGATTCTAAAGTTAGGTGCTTCTGGTCAGGAAATGAAGATATGATCGGATACTATGTGGGGGCAGGGATGGAGCGGCATCACATACATTATCTAATTACGCAATCAAAGGACTGCAGGTGTGTGATCCCCAAAACAAGATAGACTTACCAACAATTTAAGGATATGATTCCAGTGTCTCAAATTGATGATATTGATATTTGAATATTAATCGGATATAATGCGCCTGATGCATACGCCCCTACGGAAAAAACTTTTCCAGTTTATCCATCCATCATATGATGTCATAATCAACTACGTGACATGTAGGATGACGTCATAACCAATGGCGTCATGAATGGCGTAGATAAGTACGTCACGAACGCATAATTGGTGACGAACTATGCGTTGTTATTCAAATTGTATGTCTTTACTATTTAACAAAGATGATGTTGAATGTTTTGAAATTAATTTGACTGGACGATGTTACTGCCATAGGCAGCAGCTGCACCCAGTTAAATTAATTTCAAAATATTCAATAGTTCACATTTATAGTTTTCTGGAAATTAATAGTCAGGGAGCGAGCGAGGTGTGTGTGGAGCTTAGCTAGAGATGGGCAGGGCATAGCTAAAACTAGAAAGGTTTATTGAGGACTGGGCCTCGTGACATCCCTCATTCCACCAAATGCCTTTTAGGATGAGTAGTTTGGAATGGTGTACGGAAGAAGCTTGCATCTTCAGAGTCAAGGAGTCTTTCTGTGAATAGACTAGGGGGTTATCAAAATCCAGGAGATGAAGTAACTTGATCAGTTGATGAGACTATGAGTCTATTTATTTGGATTTTCCAGAGCGCATTGCTGATGAGAAGAGCGAATGTGTGCTTGAAGATAAACAGTTTCTTGAAAGAGTGGACAGGTCAATAAAATTAGTGGATGGTCATTACTAGATTGGTGTGTCATCTCGCAACGGCAGTGTACAGTTTCATAATAATGGGTTTCGCTTGAAGATAAACAGTTTCTTGAAAAAGTGGACAGGTCAATAAAATTAGTGGGTGGTTATTACCAGATTAGTTTGTCATCTTGTAACGGCAGTGTAGAGTTTCATAATAATCGGTTTCAGGCTTTGCAATGCTTAAGCAGTCTTAAGAGCAAACTAAGGGTAATCCTAAATTCCATGAGGACTACAATTCATTTTGTTATATATCCTGTCTCATTTGATGGCTCAATGAAAGGTACGATTGCCATTGTTGTCTGGTGATTGGCAAGTCTAGAGTGACTCCTATTAAAAGGATGACCATTCCTAGCATGGAGCTTACGATAGCAGTGGTAGCGGGTCGCATAAGGTGTCTGAAAGAGCTGGAGTGTCCTGTGAATGATGTTTTCGACATCCTGACTAAGCCTATATTCATGATTCTCGCTTAAGAAGTGCTGACAATTCTTGTTGAGAAATTTTACTTTTTTCGTCTGGCGCCGCCATTCGAAAAGGGAAATAATTCGTAACACGAATTGTCCACAATGGACCTTTCCAGTTTTAGATATGCCCCGCCAATCTCTCTCTAAGCTCCACCCACACCTCGTCCGTGCTGGAATCGATCGATCTCTGAACTCTCTGACTATCAATTTCCAGAAAACTATACATGTAGGTTGTTGAATATTTTGAAATTAATTTGATTGGGCGCTGTTGCTGCCTGTGGCAGCAACAGCGCCCAGTCAAATTAGTTTCCAAAATATGGTAGGCTATTATTTTTGTTTTACTTTTAGAAATTGCTTTGAGACAAAATTTTTCTTAATGGGATATTCCACTGGGGGATGTTATGCATCTGGCGTAAAGTACTAATTCTCCGCATTAATTTGAGACCAAGAGCACAATTTTATGCCCACAAATCAAAAAGATATCCTCAATTTAAATTGCTAAAGTAACCAGTAGATAGAGGCACCATTTTGGACAAGCGGCAAACGTCACCGACACACCTCTCTTTGCCCGATCAAGGATATCCAAAACCAGAGGAGGTAAATGTAGCATCTCGTGGATAATTAGCGTACTGCCTAAACAACTGACACTTTGCTGCAGTGTTTGGAGGAAATTAAAGTGCAATTAGTGTCCCGATGATCTTGCCAGCCATTGTAGTGCAAAATTGTCAAAAACTGTCTTCTTATGGGCAATTTCTACTTTAAAAAATCATTGAAGGGTTATGCCAGGAGCATGTTTGCAATCAACCAGCTACAACAAGTTCTTGAAAATATGTTAGTTGAATACATGATGAAAGTAATTTCTCTGAAAGCTGGTGCTATTGCAACTTATGCTTCCAGTCAAATTCCAGTTTCAAAATATTCAACTGGCAGTAAATATGGGCCAACATTTTAAAATTTAGGTTCAGTTAGTCAACTCTTTCAAGGACAGAAAAGCAGAAAGCTTACCCTGCATAGGCCTATTGTGTGAAACTAATTAATTTGGAAGCTACTGCAACATAATTCCAGGCAAATTTAATTCAGAATATTCAACACTCTGCATAGTTATTTTAAAATTGTGAGTAAACGTTGTAAATGATTAATAACGATGGATTTCAATAGTGTGAAAGCACTAAATTATTAATTATGTCTAGCGTACACTTTGAAGATTTTTCACCTTCTACAAGAACTTGACTTACAGATAAAACGGGTCAATCTGACTCAAAGATTCCACGGGTTCAGAAGAAAGACGTGAACTTCCTCTCTCCATTGCAGCTTAAAATTATAAAGACTAGAAACACGTTCGTATAAGAAAACTGAAGTAACTTTAATAAAACTTACAAAGATGAATTTAGGAATAAGGTAGTAATTGATGACCTTATAATATCGTACAAAGTGAAATCTATCCATCTATTATAGCAAATAATAACTTTGCAATAATAAACGCACTACTTATATCTGAACAGATTCTATATCAATGTATTTTTGAGGTTCAGGATCATCGGATGACTGAGTGATCAAGAACAATGTTATCATTGTCTTAGATAGTATAAAAGGACGTTCCTAAATAATGTTACACACCAAGGGCAAAAGAGTTGGTCCGGATTCTGATTGGTTGAGCCACCCTGCGTGCCCAATAGAATGCCCACAAACTCTCCTGAAGATGCGTGTGTTCGACTAGTTCTAGCTAGTTTCACTGGACCGGATTTGAAGGATATATCACAACATCTTGTTGATATTGCTGAACACTGAGGTCATGATGTTGTGATTCCAAGCATAGTTTCATGTTATGGTTTAGCCTGACAAGTTGGTCACAGACTTCTATCTGAATCCCTAGGATTCGCTCATACATTGTTTGTCTATTAAGGCTTTGGTAACATGACGGTCACAGCACCACAGGACCATACCATTCAGCGATCTCTGACCTAGCACATACTGCGGATCTGGTCATGGGAAAATCCGTAGCCCACGCAGCACATGAGTCAGTAGCACCTGATAAAGTTCCATCATACTAACAAACTGGTCATTTAACCACTGCCTCTATTCAAGATATTTCCAGTCATAAAGTTCTCAAAATAATCATTTCTCGCTGAACGCTGCTGAGCATTGACTGCTTAAATAGCCACAATTATCCCTAAAACAATCCAGCATCGAAGCAGTCAATCATCAGCCGCGTTTTATATACCACCACTAATATACGTAGCATCAAATTTCATTCAGTGATACAAAACCAGTATTACATACAGGCCTAGCTAACCATGCTTGGATTTTGGATCGATTCTATAATACCATTATGAAATGCGTTTAACCTTTGAAAGTACAATAGTTTGCTGTCGTTGTTACATATTAACAAATAGTTTGCATTTGTTGTTACGAAAGTTTGCAGTTGTTGTTACGGATTGTGTTAAAAATAATTTGCCTATGCTGCTGTTAAATGGTAAGTAATTCTTTCATTTATTTCATTTCATTCATGCTGCATTAACTAGCATTGGCACTTGCTGTCTTCACTATAGACCCACGCCACTGCTAAAGTAAATGTTCATTCTTCCTTCTACTATCTATCCTTCCTTCTTGTCTGTTCGTCCGTCCTTTATTCATAACATACACATATATCGTATTCCAGCACATAGCGTAAAATGCTTACATATCACGTGCTCCTGACTAGGTCATCCTGCTCATCTATCTATATACATGGTATTTATTACATAACTAAAATAAGGTCCAAACTTCAACCTAATTGCGTATATGTTCAAACGCACACATACACGTACACATACTCACACCTATATTACATAGACGGTTTCTCATAAATAATACATATAAATCACGATGACGTTGTCATGACGTAGAAAATATTTATAACTGAGATGTATTTATCCAAAAGATTACTAAAAAGATTTAACATAAGATTAATAAAAGATTTGGGCTTCAGGCTTTCCAGGTCAAGAGGTCATATGCAAATAATATTCAAGACAGGAACCAACGATCTTGAGGCTAGCTCCTTCCTCAAAAATCCCCAGTTCCGAATCCGGATATCTACATATGCCCACCGACTGAAGTTAAATGACCATCGTACGAATGGTCGCTTAACTGCTGTGCTCCATCAACAGCACCTAATCACTATCCCCACCCTTAATCCCTCGTGGAGAATATACAATGTTCTCTCAATTAAAATATAATCCAAAATCAAAACACACAATCCTAAATACGAAAAATATACCATATATGGTATCAGTAATATAACCCACAGTAATATACTGATCACTAACTGGTGATCATGCAGTCACCCACAAAAACAACAAAATACAATTCATGAACATAATAAAATAATAACAACGATGAAGTATATCTGGCACGACAGAATCATTAGACGGAAAACTGTACATATTTGTAGAGTAAAATCTAATGCTGTCACGCAAGTGCAACACAATGAACAATACAGTGAAATAAGTACACAATACAGTGTAATACAATAATGCGTGTCGGTCGGATACGTATAATACCAATCGGGTATTTTACCTAAAACTGTGGAACAAAAGAGACACCCGGGATCTGCATTTCCGGAGTTGTCAAAACCGGTGATTCTGAGCCACAGTCTGTCATGCTCGCCACCACCGTTGGCTCGTCGCCCATCCTCCCACCCCCCCCCCCCCACCTGCCTCGGTTGATCATTCCGAGTCAGCGTGCGGACCTAGTCATGCTTCATCCCAGAGTTCCTTCAACCTTCCTCATCTGTACAAGTTCGTCTCAAATCCATCAAGACTCGGTAGGATGCTGCACCGATATGAAATGAATAATATAACAAATATAATAATGCATGTAGATAAAGCAATTACAATAATAGAATTATGTCCTATCATGTTGATACCGGTTGCGTCGATATCTATTTCTGATAATGGTGCTAGACTTACCAACTTGACCTTCTGTAAACGTTCCCACTTGGTGTGCTCAAGATGTCTAATTATTTGTGTCCGGTTTAATATGTCCATCACGTCAATGTTCGTCATATTCAGTACTGGTATCATTTTGGTGTACTGGTACTCATAGGTCATGATGGGCCTGTAATGCCAACCGGATCCACTATATGCACAACGACTAGGATTTAGCACATACACACCATTGGAAAGTTCTACCCCACTGTTCCCTCACCCGTGCAATGCATCTTAACCTTTTCCCCAAAAGTCTGCAACACCATTCCCGTTTACTGCCCCTTAAATATTTTCTGCTAGTATCATTTGATAAGGACAACTCAATTTTACACGTGGAACTGGTAGTGTTGGTCAACATACTGACAATGCAGGGAACGTGGCTAGCATCGTTTTGTAGATTACCCTCGCACACCCGTGGATTATCACCTCGACATGCCAATGGATTAAAATACTGCACTGTGCGGGTATCTAGAAAGATACTGGACACTGACAATTTAACTTGGACGAAATGGTCAAGGGTGCTTAGTGGTACTGGCCATGAATGGATACCATGTTCTACATATGTCCCGTCATCAATTAACAGAAGTACAGCCATGAAATGCAATGATGCAGGGTCCTTCCACAAGGGCCACACAATAATGTTATGATAATACCAATGAAAAGGATCTATCAACTTTACTTCTGTATTAATTTGTTTAGCTACGTTGGATAAGTCTAAAGGACGAAACAACTCCTCAGTTAGCCTTCCTATTTCCAGAGATGCTGTCCTTTGTCAGAATGTCATCATCATTCGGTGATACTCGTAGGCAACACCTTAAACGGAGTCAATCGCCTGGCCTATTCGTACCAGAGTAAACATGCGCTGATTCCAAATCTGCTGACTAGCCGTAAAATTATTTACTATGTCGGTCACATTTCATACTACGTCTGATAGGTCGTTGATTCGATCCTTATTAACACTAACATCGGAATATAGATGTTGTACGTGAGACGTCAACTGGTTGCTATAGTGTATTAATGTATTAGCACTTAACATGGATACTTTAACAATTCCTTTTAATTCTTCTCTGTCTCCACTAGTCGCTACTCCAAGCAGAGATGAAGCTATGTTACCTACGAAATTTAGAAGGCCACGTCGTTGTCTAGAAAAGGAATCTCCATTTGTTAGTGGACTTATAGCTGCATTCTTGACTCGCTGAAGTCGATTTAAAAGACTAACTGAGTCATGCGAATATAATATCGTTTTTGACTTGACAATTTCAATTACTTCATCTATAGATTTAATATGGTAATCAAACTTGGCCGGTAAACGAGGAGCAGAAATAGAAATAAGAATAGTCCATTCGGCCCTAATAACTGAAATAGGAACATGTCGAGTAATCAATACACCATTTTGAGTTTCAGAATGTCAGGCGATGTAGTTCTACTGACACTGAGTAAAGACAAAAATGCTAACAATATCATCATACTGACATACAATATAAACATAGACATCATAGGAAAATTTTCTAAGCTGACCCTATTATGATGTTGATAGTTCACCTATCATGCACGGAATGAGGTACAGCGATCAATGACAGCAGTTATAATGTGAATGAATTGCGCATCAGACACCGGATGACTCACCGCACCAATGCGTGGTCATTTCCCTTTTATGGAAGTAAAATAATCGGGTCTATGCGGGCGCTTACATAATCCATATCTGGAATTTGGCGTATGGCCAAATATGCATCTAGATTCGTCAGGAGGTATACCCGTCATTGAGGCGTCATCGTCAGTTGCTGTCGGTGGCGCCCTCTCTTCATCAGGCATGCGTGACTCATCATGCATTACCACATCAGGTACAGGTGCGCCATGCCGAGCGGGCACCCCACTAGGTGGATTAGGAAGCCCTACCAGTCGCGAAGGACCAGGTTCTCCCATCGGGATGGTAGGTGCTGTAGGTTCATGACGGAATTCAACCAATTTTTCCAGAGCTTCCCCATCTAAAGTTGGATGGCTAGCTGCAGTTCCTTTGCCTGGTTTACGGATGGGCTGTTCTCGATGCCATCCCAACATATCTCAGGGTCTACAATTCTGAGCTTGGACACATTGAGAACTCGAGTCTTTCCAGATCTCTGATGGTGAATATGGTCCACAGGGCCATTGATCCGAGAGACTTCATATTGCAGATCATTGCGGGTAGTGAGCTTCATAGGCTCATTCGGCACTACTACTACTGAGTCTCCAACACGAAACTCTGCAACGTTCGCTCGTTTGTTGATTACTTCATGATGATGTGTCCTCGATATTTCGGTTGATGTGCATGCATGGATCAAGGCATTATTCAGGCTGGTAAGATGATCGCCAAGATCCAGAAAACCATCTATGGGTATAGACATAGGTAATCTACCACGTCTGCCATAGGTGAGATAAAATGGAGTGTAACCAGTGGTAGCATGACGAGTGTTATAGTACACCATTACTGCAGAACCTAACTCATTCTCCCATGCCAGAGCTTGATTATTAAACTCCCTTCTGGATCAACTCTTTCAGGGTATGATTGAAACGTTCAGTCCTACCATTTGTCTGAGGATGGTACAGACTAGTTCTACGATGATCTATCCCATAATTGCCATGCAACACAGTCAATGATCGCTCGTTGAACTCGCCCCCTTGTTCAGTGATCACGATCTCCGGGACACCATGTCTCAGACAGTATTCATTAAAGACATTGTCTTTAACTTCCTATGCCCTCTTTGACGGGATGGGATATGCTTCCGCACATGCAGAATAATGATCGATTATAGTAAGAATATACCGATTGCCTTTGGTTGACTCCACAAATGGTCCAACCAAATCCATGCCCACTATCTGTCTGAGATACTTAGCCATACGCATCTCTGTATACCTTGGATGGGTAGTAACAGAACGGTGTAACTGGCATGTGGCACATCGATCCAGCATCTCTATGACATCTTTTCTCAAAGATTTCCACAGAAATGACTCCCTAATAATACACAGCATCTTTTGCAAACCTTGATGACCCGCTCGTTGGTGCACTTCTTCTAGTACATGCTTGCGATAAGTGATGGCAATACCAGACGAGGGTACTCAGCATCCAATGCTGATGGTGCATGCGTGCAATATAAAGCACTATTATGCATCGCATAGTCTTCAGGTACCTCCTTGAACATTTCTGGAAACTCTTTGAGTTGTTCCACAAACAACTCCTTGTAAGGTATGCCAAACACATCTAGAGGTATATACGGTAGAATACCATCTTCTACTTCAGGGATCACATAATCCCCAGTGTCAAACGTTGCGGCCTCCTGAGGTTGTCTCAGATGTGACAACATGGCCGCTCGGACATTATGGGCACCTTTGATATACTCAATCTTGTACCCATACTCAGCTATCAGCACCGCCCAACGTTGGACCTTCATGTTCCTCACCTCTCCCACAAACAACCTCTTAAGAGGTTTGTGGTCAGTAAGCATGGTAAACTCAACTCCAAACAGATAGGGCTGCAATTTCTTCAGGGTGTAGACCACAGCATAAGCCTCCTTTTCAATGACTGGCCAGTTCAACCGGCTGTTCTTAAGAGTACTACTTACATACTGAATAACCTTCTCGGTTCCCTGATCATCTTCTTTATCCAGAATTACGCCTATCACATAAGAAGAAGCGCCGGTATACAAACGGTACGGTTTCTGCAAATTAGGGTACACCAGCACAGTTCTACTGCACAACAAGTCTTTCAACTTATCAAAGGCTAACTGGTATTCAGTTCCCCACTTGAACCGTTTATGTTTCTTAGTCAGTTCTATCAGTGGCCTCGCTATTTCAGCATAACCTGGTACACAGGAACGATAATAGCCAGTAGCCCCCAATATTGTCCTGACTCCACCAACATCCTGCACAAATGATTTCTACCTTTTGCTTCTGAGCTGAAATTCCTTCCGCAGAGATATGATAACCAAGCAAATCAACTGATTTACTCGCGAAATCACACTTCTTCCACTTGAGCTGTAAATTCTGCTCACGTAAACACTTCATCACAAGCATCAAATGATACGCATGCTCTTCAGGGCTTCTAGAAAATACGACAACATCGTCGACAAAAACATGCATAAACTTATTTACGTATCCACGGAAAACAGAATTCATTGCCCTCTGAAAAACTGCTCCACTGTTGTGATAGCCAAAGGGCATATGGGTCCACCCAAAGAGACCTTCAGAACAAACGAAGGCCGTCTTCTCATTGTCTTGGCTGGCCATTGGTATATGCCAATATTCAGACTTCAAATCCATCGTAGAAAACAGGGTAGCACCTTCCATACTATCAAAAATATCCGAAATGTTTGGCAATGGATAATTGTCCCTCAGTACTACATCATTTCATTTTCTGTAGTCGATGCAAAAGCGGGTTGTCCCATCCTTCTTGGGCACCAAGGTAATCGGCGATGCCCAGGGTGACAAAGATGGTCGAATTACACCTGCGTCCAGTGTTTCCTTGATCTGATCACACACAACATGCACTTTTAACAATGGCATTCTATATGGACATTGTCTAATGGAAGGGTGATCAGTACACTCCACCAACAGATTTCTACCAAGTTCCTTAGGATGAGCAGTATCAAAATTATCAGCATAGTCACTAAGAACTCTGTCAATAACTTTGTAACCGGTTGTCTCCATGATACTGGCTTTATCATAGTTTCGATTCTGGTACCTAAAGGGAATATGTAATTTATAGGTCTTTCCAAACCACTCCATTTCCCCTTTCCTATGATTAATTATCGCTCCACCCGCATGAAACGCATCAGCCCCAATTAATCCCTCATGATTCATATTCTTAACTATCATGACAGGTATGGGCATGGCACCTTGAAATTTGACCTCTGTCTCGCCCAAAACATCTATGGGGGAACCGTTCACTGCTAACAGTATCCTTGGCTTCTTCAAGGGTCTAAAGCCAAGCATGCTTTTCCAAATATTGCTCCTAATAAGCGTAGCACCAGTATCCACTAAAATATCGACACGATGCTTACCAGTATCAACACTGCGACCCAGAGTATCATCTAGTAACAGTCGGACCAGGAACTGGTCGGTCGCATGTTCCCTCCGACGGGATTTCCTGAGCAGTAGCCATTGCCTAAGACTACTTCAGCATAAGAGCACCTCCTGGTGTCTCCCTCACGCCCCACACGGCGATGGCAATCCACATTAGGATTATTGCGACCGTGGCCATCAACCACTTCTCCATTGGTCTTCGTTCTTCTGCCATACGTATCAGTGTCCGGACAAGTCAGCACAAATCCATCTCGGTCTTCATACTCAGCGTCATCTTGGAGAATATTCGCAGCGTGTCTGCGTAGGTTTCAGGAACCCCACGCTGGTGTTGTGTCATGTCCTTCGGCCACATTGATCTTCTCAAACTGTGGTCCATCGGTTCTCGCATTCATCTTACCCATTGCATAATAGGGGCACTGAAAGTCTGCATGGCACTGGTCGCCACACTTCCAACACCGATTGTCGAAAGCGGATCTCACGTTCACTGCCTGTTGGAACTTAGGTGGTGATGGCCGATGTTGCGTGCTTTCTTTCCCCCTTGTTTGACTACAGTTCCAGTATACCGTGGGTGGTCTATGGGTAGATGTCGGCTGTGCCAGGGCACGATTACAGTTTCTTGAAATGTGACCTACTAAGCAACATTGATCGGGTCTCGGTCCGTTTCTGTCTGGTCTGGTTTATCGATCCCTGCCCTATCCTTTGTGGACACTGTTTCTTAGAGTGACCCTCTTGGCCACAGCGAATACACATCATGATATTCTTACCTTCCTCACGGGATGGAAAAGGTCTCGCCAGCTGCAATGTGGTTAACGAATCCGCAATTTGTTTCTGTATACCCTTCATCATTGCACATACATCTTTTAACATTTTGTCTTGTCATTTCATTAATGTCTGTTCAAATTCGGCAAGTTTGTGGAATGGGTGGGTATAAGTGCCTGTCCATACCTTCCTCTTCTCTATGATTCCATGCTAAATGCATCGCCTCGAAGATCGTCCATGTCTCGCTGTTGCTCGCTAAATAACATTGCTTGCTCCAAGGTTTCTTTCCCTTGATAATGACTTGTCATGCAAGGGCGGGGTTGGATAAAGCTCACACATATGCAAGCACCACAATCCTGTGGCTGTCTTCATTAACATTAGGGTAGGATGTTTCAGCTAGGGTTCTGAATTTCCTGTTGAACATGTTGATTGTTTCTTCCGGCTTTTGGCGGACAGTGTTTAACTCACATTTGATCCTTTCGTTTTCATTTGCAGACACAAAGAACTTTATAATGTGTGCCTGAATCTCTCCCCATGTTACTGTATCACAGTCTTTGGTAGATAGGAAACGCTCCACTTCCTTGAGTAGCTGTCCCCTTGACGTCCAACTCGCTAAATAGGCTGCATCGCCAGCTCTATTCGATTTCATGGCATCCATAGCAAACCGACATGCCGCTAAGTACTCCTGAACTTCTGCCGGGATCTGTCTGTCGCATGGCTGAATCGATTGCATGTGGTCATGTAGTATGTCATGCTTGATACCCAGCTGGGTTGAGACAGTTGTTAACTCCCTCATACTTTTCTGGATGTCGGAAGTCATTTTATCGAAGATCTGTACAACGTTGGCGGTCGTTAGTTGGACTTGGGCCATTTCCCTAGGTTGATTTTCAGATAAAGCACCAGATAACATTCGCTCCTAGGCGTAGTAAATTTGAAAATGGATTTGGGTGATGGCTTCAGGATCTCTAATGCCACACTCGTTTCGGGTGGCATACGCGTTTGGGATCTCTACTGTGACTTTGATGGAATTGTCAGCTCTAAATTCTGTGTGCGTGGATAATGTGACTTCGGTGTTGGCGCAGATGATGTCACAAAATTTTCTGATTGTATCTTGTGTCTGTTGAACTACTTGTCTGCTGGTGAATGTGGCGACTGATGCGCTAATGTTAGTGTCCATAAAAATGTTTATGTAGTACTCACTTTTGACTTGCTGGCACTTGTAGTAAAATGATTCCAAAATTCTAGGCTGAACAATATCCTGGCAGACCGAGCCACTGAAGATTTTTTTTACCCTTCACAAGACTTGACTTACAGATAAGACGGGCCAAACTGACTTGAAGATTCTCTAGGTTCGGAAGAAAGACGTGAACTTCCTCTCTTCGTTGCAGCTTAGAATTATAAAGACTAGAAACACATTCGTATAAGAAGACTGAAACAACCTTAAATAAAACTTTATAAAAATGAATTTAGGAATAAGGTGGTAATTGATGACCTTATACTATCGTACACAGATAAATCTATCTATCTCCTATAGCAGATGATAACTTTGCAATACTAAAATACTACTTATATCTGAACAGATTCTATATCAAAGTACTTCTCAGGTTCAGGATCATCGGATGATTGACTGATCATGAACACTATCATCACTGTCTTATATAGTATAAAAGAACATTCATAACTATCGTCGCACAACAGGAGCAAAAGAGTTAATCCGGATTCTGATTGCTCGAGCATCATTGCTCGCCCAATAGAATCCCCACAAACTCTCCTGAAGATGCGTGTGTTCGACTAGTTCTAACTCGTTCTCACTAGACCTGATTTGAAGGATATATCACAACATCTTGTTGATATTGTTCAACACTGACGTCATAATGTTTTGATTCCAAGCATAGTTTCATGTTATTGTTCAGCTTGACAACTTGCTCACAGACTTCTATCTAAATCCCTAGGATTCGCTCATACATGGTTTGTCTATTTAGGCCTTGGTAACATGATGGTCGCAGCACCACAGAACCACATCACTCAGTGATCTCTGACCTAGCACGTACTGCGGATCTGGTCACGGGAAAATCCGTAACACACGCAGCACATGAGTCAGCAGCACCTGATAAAGTTCCATCGTACTAGCAAACCGGTCATTTAACCATTGCCTCTATTCAAGATATTTCCAGTCATAAAGTTCTCAAAATAATCATCTCTTGCCGTATGCTGTCGAGCATTGACTGCTTAAATAGCTACAGTTGTTCCTAAAACAATCCCGCATCGAACCAGTCAATTCTCTACCGCATTTTATATACCACCGCTTATATGCGTAGCATCAAAGTTCATTCGGTGATACAGAACCAGTATTTTATACAGGCCTAACCAACCATGCTTGGATTTCAGATACATTCTATAACACCATCATGAAATATGTTTGACATTTAGGAATACAATAGTTTGCAGTTGTTGTTACGTACTAACAAATAGTTTGCGTTTGTTGATACGAATGTTTGCAGTTGTTGCTACGGATTGTATTCAAAATAGTTTGCATTTGTTGCCTTCAAACGGGTAAGTAATTCTTTCATCCAATTCATTACATTCATGCTGCATTTATTAACACTGGCACTTGCTTTCTTCACTATAGACCCGCGTCATTGTTAAAGTAAATGTTCGTTCCTCCTATTACTGTCTATCCTTCCTTTCTGTCTGTTCGTCCGCCCTTTATTCATAACTTACACATATATCAAATTTCAACTCACAGCGTAAAATGGTTAACACGCTCCTGACTAGGTCATCTTGCTCATGCATCTATATACATGATATTTGTTACATAAATGAAAACAAGGTCAAAACTACAATCTAATTGCGTACATGTTCACATGCACACATACGTACGCACACTCACACACATATATTACATAAACGGTTTCTCATAAATGATATATATATAAATCACGATGACGAACTGTAGCTCGTCCTCGTGTGTTTAAAAAAAATAGGATGGGATAGTGCATCCGTCAGTCAGTCTGTCTGTCTGTCCATCCATCTGATATATATATATATATATATATATATATATATATATATATATATATATATGGGAAATGGGTGATTGCAGAGTGCAAAAGGGCGTTTAGATTTGGCTATAAAGGGGTTGGGTGGGTTGATGGGTGTGTCAAACGTGGGGGATTTGCGATGACGCGTCATCGACTGATCAATCTAGTTCACATTTACAACCCATCGTATCAGAGCTATTTGATCTACTGCAGTAAGTACACTTTAAAGGGAAGAACAGACAGAGTGCGGGCGTCACACGAGCGTCACGCAGGCGGCAGCGACATGCGGGCGGCAAGTATCCCGCAGTGGAAAATTAACACACTGAATGCGTCTGGTATGCGGCAAACCACATATACGCATGCCATTTTTAGGTAGCAGCAGCAGCAGCAGCAGCAGCAGTAGTAGTAGTAGTAGTAGTAGTAGTAGTAGTAGTAGTAGTAGTAGTAGTAGTAGTAGTAGCATTAGCAGCAGCAGCGGAGACTATGGCGGCTGCGGCGCTACTACTGCTACTACTACTACTGCTACTACTACTACTACTACTACTACTACTACTACTACTACTACTACTACTACCGCCACAGCTGCCCGTAGGAAATTGTGTAGACAGTGATTGTATACAAGCGTGCGTTATCGTTCACGGTCTCGTATTATTTTTCACACCCAGACACCCACCCATGGCCGTGGAAAGTCGTGGTTGTCAATGTTGTATGTCTTTAGCGCTGATAGCAGGAAATTTTAGACCGGGTACCACGCCATTCGCACCGGATGGAATGTTCATTCATGTATTTACTCGCAGACATGCATTATTTCCCGGGTTTTTTGTAGTGTATGTCTGGATAAACGCGATTTAAACATTCTAGCGGATGACATTTCATTATGTACGTCGGTACAAATCTTATTTATAACGTCATTGGACTGGTGCAACTATTTTAATGGTGTAGGCCCCAGTAAAAGATGCAATAATGTTGGCCGATATCACTGACAATGGGCAGACACATTGTTGTGAATATCGTGGACTGGATTTACCAGAATGCCCTCCACGCATGACGACGAATGAGCTTCAAAATACTATAGATGGGCATACGTATTTAGGACATTTCGACCCCATAAAATTCGTCCTATTTATTTAAGCAATAAATGTTGTCTGCGTTCCCTTATAGGCAACGCCTATTTTCATATTATTAAACTTGAACTTGAACTTGTATAAACCTGCACACGATATCTGCGCATTAGAACAAATCCAGTTGACTCAGGTACGCATATATTTAGATAACGGTATATGTTATTTTAGTTCAGTTGACAACCGAGTTTACTTCCTGATTTTGATCGTGTTCTACTAGGAAAAGGTAAGAACAGATACGCGTGTATGTAATTTTAGCTCCTAGTCAATCATCTCAGGTCGTAATCAGCAACGTGACGCGTAGGCTGATGTCATAATAAATTACATCATGGTTGGCGTCATTAAGGGCGTCACGAACGCTTAATTGATGACGGACTAAGTGGTGTTGTACGAATTGTATGCCTTACTATTTAATAAACATTCTGCTGAATATTATGAAACTAATTAGACCCCAGTCAAATTAATTTCAAAATATTCAACAGCTTACCTGCATCGTTATCTGGCAATTGGGATTCGGAGAATGCATGGATCGATTGACCTCAACCCGGGCAAAGCATGGGTGGAGCTTAGCTAGAGATGGGCGGGACGCGGTCGATCAGTTTTTCGTTAGGTCTGTTGGTCGCGCTCTCGGTCTATCCGTAAAATCTGTAGAACCGCATCCTTGGCTCCAGAGTGCCATTTTCCGCTATGGGGGAGATTAGAAATATGTCTGCCTTTCATCATTATGCCTCCAAATAAATATTTTTTGCGTAATTTTGTCAATGTTTGCGGCTAAATATAGACATTTACTGGCATAATGGGCCTTTCCAGAGTAATGACGTCATATGACGTCATAATCAGCTAAGCGGCGTATATGATGACGTCATAATCATTACGTCATAAATGATTCTATATGGACGTCTTTAACTTTTAAAAGTCTGACACGTTGTACGAATTGTATGTCTCTATAATTTAACAAACATGCTGTTGAATATTTTGAAACTAATTTTACTGGGCGCTGTTGCTGCCATAGGCAGCAACAGCACCCAGTCAAATTAGTTTCAAAATATTCAACAGCTTACCTGTACAGTTTTCTGGAAACTGATAGTCAGGAAGTTCAGAGATCGATCGATCCCAACACGAGTGAGGTTGGGTGAAGATTAGTTAGAGATGGGCGGGGCATAGCTAAAAATGGAAAGGTCCATTATTTATTAAAGGAATGTCAGCATTTAAATAGTCCAGTTATCTTCTGTCCGAGAATCATTGTTTGTGATTGCGTACAATAATAAAGTATGATTTAAACAGAAACTACTAAGACATCTTACCATGTCTCGTGTTTCGATAGTGAAACCATCTTCTGATAGTAATTTCAGGCGATAGCTATGCAGTGTGTGCTCTATTCATATCTGGAAGTCGAAGTTATCGTTAAAGGGAGACGACTACAACATGGACTAAAATTACATAGTTAGCTCCCTTATTACACTCGCGAACACGTTTCATGGCTGCCAAACCCAGAGGAGATGGACGCGCCTGTGAATCTAGGTGGTACGAGAATACTCCCGATCTCAGATCTCAGATCTCGCGAAACGCGAATGTTTAGTACTAGCATATGTTGAATTCGCATATTTCACATCCCACATTTCTCGATTTGAGGAATCGTCAATCCACTTGAAATTAGCGGTACACTCAAAGAGTATGCATCTTTTCTGTGGCTAATGCCTGTGGACGTTTGCGGAATTCAGAAGAGTGGGTATTGGGAAATTTTAGAATTTGCTCCTAGAACTTGGTATAGATGTAAACTCGGTTGTGGACCCATGTGCCATGGCCTGATTGACATGTCCAGAATGCAGAGGGGTTTGTGCAAACATGACCTCAAGAAGAGGTGACAATACCAATGGAGAAATCCGATCTATCACTCAACTATCTGACGTCATAGCCTAATCAATTAAACCACTAGTTGCCTGACGTCACAATAATAATGGCGTACAGGCCTTGTGGAAATCGAAAGGTCCATTACTAGAGTGCGATTTTATGTTTTCAACTCTTTCACGACGAAGTCGGCGCGAACCGGCCGCTACAGTGCTCTTGAGGAATGTCCATTTGCGGGCCAAGAAAAGACTATTTTCTTACCACTGGAATGACTGGCTCGATAACCGAGCCAGTCATTCCAGTGGTAAAAATTTTCAAAAATAGTCTTCACTTGGCCTGCAAATGGACATTCGATATGCAAAGATTTCGATTTTCTTGACATAATTTAGCCATTAACGGGTTAATTAATTTACAATTTAATAAACGTTCTGTTGAATATTTTGGAATTAATTTGACTGTGAACGGTTGGTGCCATAGGCAGCAATATTTAACAGCCTCAGTATACCTTACAGTTAACTTGAAATCTTGATTCTGCGAATTTAGGTTCCAAAGTTCCAAACCGTTTCCAACATGGCGTGTTAAATGTGGGCGGAGCTTAGTTAGAAATGGGCGTGGCATAGCTAGAAATGGACCACTCCATAATTTAGACGCATTTAATGACAAAATTTGCTCAAGAAAATTAAGATATCTACCTATTGAATGCACATTTGTAGGCTAAGTGAAAAATATTTTTGAACAGTTTACCACTGGACTCACTAACCGAGCCAGTCATCCCAGTGGTAAATCTTCAAAAACCTCATTTTCTTATCCTGCAAATAGATATTCCCCAAATCCACTGCAGAGGCCGTTTTCTTTGGCAGATTACGTCATGAAAGGGGTAACACTCCCGCGGATAAAAACACTTATTCTACAGTGGTCTTGAGAAATGTCCATTTGCAGAGCAAGAGATTATTTTTTGAAATTGCACTACAGGAATGACTGCCGCGATAACAGACCGAGTCATTCCAGTGAGTGACAAATTTGTCAGAAACACACTTTTCTTGTTCTGTCAATGGACATTCTCTACAAGCTTGCTGATCATGTGAACATAAACAGGTAAATATGGAAATCACATTCAAAGAGGTCCAGCGGTATGTATGGGTGTATTGAATTTGAATAGTGGGACTATTATTACGCGATCGAATACAGATATGTCAATTTGCATATTCATCTGAATCCCTTCAACCTGTTTGATTGTAACACTGAATGACATATTTCAACTGATTCAATTGGAAATCTAACGTTTTTAAAAACTCAGATTTTCTTTCGGAAATTTTAGCGACTGTGCGGTCTTCGTTATTGTGGATACGTTGGTTGCCGCTACTACTACTACTACTACTACTACTACTACTACTACTACTACTACTACTACTACTACTACTACTACTATTACTACTACTACTGTAATAATAATAATAATAATAATAATAATAATAATAATCCTTAATTAGAGACGCTAACACTAGTCAGTTACAATAATTGGTCTCCCCCAGGGCCTTCTATGAAAGATACAAATATACGTACATATTTGCAACAGGATTAGTTATCTACATAATATTTACATTGTCATACTGATAATATACACACAGAGGCGCACGTATTTACACTAATTTACAGACATACGTACAAATTCTCACAATGCACACGTGCATGCACACAAGTAGATCGGAAACGAGCTGGTTCCATTTTTTCACACCTTTTTCTTTTGTTCTTTTCCTTTGTTCTCTCCTTCGTTATTTTGACACCTTTTTCCTTTGATTTCCACCGCATTTAGTGTCGGTTTTTCTTTAATGTACCCAGCCCTCCGCCATTCTGATTTGATGTTAGATGTAGAGGGTGGTTATAATCCCCGTCCCCTCATTAAATCACGTGACTCCTGTTATCCAATCAGGTGAGCTTAAGGGTAATTAGCGTAATAATAATTGACAAGGGGTTATTGCATAGCATAAATCTGATTGACAGGTTGTATGTCTGGATTCGTCTTTTCCTGTGAACTCATTCAATCATGAAGCCCATCCCCTCGTTAAATCAAGTGACTCCTGTCATCCAATCAGGTGAGCTTAAGGATAATTTGCTTAATGATGATTGTCACGGGTTGATGCATAGCGTAAGTATGATTTACAGGCTGCATGTCTGCACTCGTCTTTTCCTGTCAACTCATTCTATCACGAAGCCCCTTCCATTGCTAAATCAAGTGATTCCTGTCATCCAATCAGGTGAGCTTAATGGTAATTAGCGCAGTGATGCGTGACAAGCACTATTTGATAGGCGAAATCATAAAAAAGTGGTTTAAAGGTCGGATCAGTGAAGTCTTAATGTTTTGATTTTATTTAAACAGTTTGTTTAATGTTTATTATAAGTATGAATACTGCATATTTTATGGGTTGTGGCATGCTCAGTAACAATGTGCACGTACATGTCATGAAACCTAATAACGAATTTATAGCAGACATACGCGTAGTGTTGGTAGTGTTTACCCCACCAAGCGAGTGGTGTTTATGTATGGTAATATGTTTTGAAAGTTAGCAGCTATGATTCCAGCATTCGAAGAAGAAACTGTGCTTAGGGCTAGGTGTTCATAGCAGAGCATATTAATTATATATATGAATTAGAGCCTCAATTAAAAATCACGATCAGCACTAAATATCCGTACGTCAAGTTAACTTGGTACAATGCTTCACCAGGTCAAATTGAGATGAACCCATCATTCAGGAGCATAACCTTCCCTAGCGATGAATGGAGAATTCTGAAAGAGAACTTGCATGAAATTCTCGGAGCTATAACAAACTCTACACTGGTGTAAGCGTTTTATGCACGAAAACAGTGGTACCAATCAATTTTAACGTGTCTCGGTTGGGCCACAAAATACTGAAAAAAATATTTCTTCAGCTGATCGTTAATATCTAGATAAACTCACTATGGTTGAAAGCCTATTCTCCTAAGATTCCAGAAATCAGTTATTAAGCATTAGATTAATGTCTGATGCGTGTCGTTCGGATAATGGGCAGAGACAAATCGGGCTGTGCAGTAATGCACCTTTACTCTCCGGCTCTAGTGTCAACTTAAGTTTAATGGTTGATGAAGACGCTTGGTTTGAAATAGTCAGAACTCTAAGCAGCTGTGTAAACGTTAACTCAAAGTTAATATCTGACGGGTTATGCATCACTACTATGGTTGATAAACTTAAACTAACTATAGTTTTAGATGGTGGTGCAGTAAAGACTAAGGATTACATATTCCCGAGAACCTGCATGACTCGATTACTGGGATTAATGTCTAATCAACCAGTCGATATCCTCGATGTCGCCAATGATTACGAAATAGACAGAGCCATTCAGAAACATTTCGATTATGTATCCCCAGAGGATCTCAGTGCAGTAGATTTCACTATTCAACTGGGGTTTACAGATGTCGAAGAAGAAGAGGATGAAGAAGATAAAGAAGACGAAATGGCTGTGGGATTCAAACCTTTGCCGGATTTGTTGAGTTCTAATGATCTACTGGATTATGAAGACCCATGTTTTACATCGCCCAGCAATGTTGAAATTTACACCCAACCGACCGCTACACAGTATACCACATTCAAATTTCACTCATATTACAGTTATTAAAAATTGATATATATAAGGCTCAACCTAAACAGTGTTTCTATATTCGCTAATGGCCCACCCCACCCCAAGCCACGGGCCACTCACAATGCCCAATACCTCCACAACCCGCACACTGCTCAGAATTGTAATTTTAACACAGTTCCTAGAGTTACACAGACGTCTGACACAGTTGGCTAGCTCACCCCACCCCACATCCCAGTGCCACACAGACCAGGATTATGAATAGCTATCAGCAAACATCTCCGATGAGCAGTTCATTTACCCCTTTAATCCAGTATAGGTCATTAGCGAGCTGTGCCAGACATCAGTGTAACTCCATGAACTACACCAAAATCATAATTCTGGGAAAAAATGTGAAAATAGCCTTTGAAAGCTATTTTAACCGAATATGTTAAAAACAAGCTTAAACCATATTGTAAAAACATCTGCTGACGACTAACGTGTAAAAACAAACAAACTTTAGGTGGAGAGTATTTTTATTGCAATGTTCCATTGTGGGCTAAGCTTTCGAGGATTCTATCATTTTTTGGTAAATCGAGCAATGACTCTATAATTGAAATCATTGTCAGTTCACGAATCCTATGATACAGATAATATATGCAAAAGTCTCCACAATGAGTCAATAATAGGGGTTGTACAGTAACGCCATTATATATATATATATATATATATATATATATATATATATATATATATATATATATATATATATATATATATATATATATATATATATATATGTGTGTGTGTGTGTGTGTGTGTGTGTGTGTGTGTGTGTGTGTGTGGGTGGGTGGGTGTGTGTGTGTGTGTGTGGTGTGTGTGTGTGTGTGTGTGTGTGTGTGTGTGTGTGTGTGTGTGTGTGTGTGTGTGTGTGTGTGTGTTACATAATGGCCCCATTTTGACCGTTAGTCCAGGCTATGGAGCACACCCGAACGAGTCAAAATATTCAGATTTTCCATGTTTCAGGAAATATAACACTATCTAATTAGTGCCTGGGAGGTTCTAAGGATCTGTATTAACAATGAGGCATGCAGGTCTTCTGATATGGTTAGGTATACAGTCTTTAGCAAAAACAACTAGGAACACCTGCCCTCATCTCCAGTCCCATGAGCAAATATATTCGAGATCTCTAGTAGTTAACATAATAAGAATAATGAAATGCTTAAAGTCAAGGAAGGTATATGTAAGTATTAGCATTTGACTGAATGTTAGCGCTGTGTTATAAATCATTCAAATACCCCTGTGAATGCCAAGTCTGATCAATCAGTGTTCAATTGAAAAATACACGAATGCAGTTAGATATGTTTCATTCCAAATAATAAGTGTATAGAGGGATAAAGCTTATGCGCGTGCAGTCATGTGTGCGTGCGTGTGTGCGTGCATGCATGAATGTGTGCGTGCGTGCGTGTGCGCATGCGTGCATGTGTGTGTTTGGTGCTTGCATGTGCGGGCGCTCATTAGTAGTCCGTGGTAACGTTGCGATCACTGTCAATATTTATAATGTTATTAAGTTCTGCATAACATATAAGGTTCATAGTATCAGGCAATGCTGTTTGGAGATTTAGACTTCCTTGCCTCGTAAGGTAGACAAGATCACCAGTAGCGAGGTCTGGAGTGTAGCCAAAGGCATAAAACGGGTAACCTGCCTTATATTCATCGATGTTAATCCCTATGCATTTGTCATCGAATAACGTGCCAGTTCCATTAAACAGTGTCAAGAATGATCCTGTAAAATTGCATCCAGCAGCAGTAAAATTCAGTGTAATAGCATCTCCAGACACTTGCTCGTTATTCCTATAGCAGGAAATATGGTTAGCATCGCAGTCCTGAAAATTCTATGGGTTTGTAGCGAAATCTAAGTTATAAGCTTTATTACTAACTATACTGAATAACTCTACCCAGTAGGTCCCCGAGAAAAATATTGTCCATATTTACACTGTTAGTCCCTGCGGTTATGGTGAATGATTTGATGACAACACTTTTAATAGGCATTGAGCGGGGCCTTTAGCAATGTCGATGCGTGAATGTTAATCACCTCTGGAATAGGTTTAACCATACGTAAATTTAATGTAGCTTTGTGCAGACATAATTTGTAAGTGTGGGAATCGCCATGAATTAGGTTAAAATCTGGCTTACTCGATGTAATCGTAGCTTTAAGGAAACGCCATTGATTAAATATTTTTACCTGAAGAAAAATGTTGGAATGAATTCTACTGACCATTTCCGCATGGTTACTTAGGGCAATCTTCAGCTTTCTACCTTTATAACCAACATTATTAACTGTTTTATTATCCATATGTCCTGCTGTATCCATAAACTTATGCAGCTGTTAACTGACTTGATCTATGCTCTGTTGAATAATTAATTAAGCTTTCAAAATAACTGCAAAACGTGTAGGTGTCATTAGCAACAGAGACCAGTTTTCTATTTAAAAAGACATCTACTTGAGAAAACATAGAGCCAACCCATAGGTAAACCGGTGCAACATCACTGTTTTCTGTTAAAAAGGTTTCCGCACGAGCAACCACTTGTACAATGCTAGCCTTAATGGAAATGTAACTTTGAGCTAGATCTATGTATTCATCTCCACTTCTAGAGACGAAAAACTCGAGACTTCCCCCAGAGTTAGACAAGCTTGTAATGTGTTGATAGCCTTGCCAGTGGGCTGGATCCATCATAGTCATTACATGTTTCATGGTAAACAAATCTAATTCGCTTTTAGTGCAGTGACAAGCCACCATCGTATTAGTTAACTAAATATATCAACCTGTTTAGAGTTTCTGATGCTTCTCCCTCTGCAATTATGCTTTGAATGATTTCTATGATGGCTAGCAGATCGTTGACCCCTCTTAGTATTTCTGCTCCTAGGTTGGGAATTAGCTCCTGAAATATTGTTACGCGCTAACGCTATGTGGTGTTTGGTATGATCGCTCTACTGACATTCAAAGCCCTATTTTACGAGATTTACTTTACCGCCATAGTTTTCACGTTCTCCTGGCAATCATCATCATCATCATCATCATCATCATCATCATCATCATCATATTCTCGCCACATAAGCCACCAGAATACAGCGGTATTTTCCTGTGATATCGTTATCGTAACCCAAATGTCAATACCGCCCAGCCCTAGTGTTATATTGCCCCTCGCTTGGTTGTACCACTGCATGGAGATTTGCACAATTCCTGATGGTTTTGTCCCATTGCAATTTCGCCGTATAAGGCACGCATTTTCGTCGACAGTTTATTTATTATTCTGACACATACATGTACACAATACAAGTACAAAAGTAGCCAGGAAAATGAGTAAAACATAGATTTACAGTCAGCATATTCTACGTATTTGACTCATAGCAATTTGTCAGTCAAATATCAACAGTCTTGGTTGTTCACTGGGTGACTTTATTTGGGATGAGATTGTCACTGGTTAACGGTATCTCGTGATCTCGACATGGAGTAGTTGTAATTTCGTGGCAAATTCAAATCATTTGTACGGGCGATTTGGTTGAATTACAGACAATTTGGGATATGATTTAACTGAAGACAGTTAATATTTAGCGTTTAATATCGGGATTCATAAAATTTATTGGTTTTATTGTGAAAATTTGCGTTGACTGTTTCAGGAGTGCTGATATAGGCCTACTTCCTATGTATGGGAAATACGTTGACTATGGAATCGTACTACTGGAGCCTCACTCTATTTTGTCCATCATAATAATAATACCATTATTAAAGGTATACCAGTATGGAAATTGATACCGTAACCAGTATTCATTTTCCAATACCATGAAGCCCTAGATATAGCTAGGGATTACACACCAATTCTTAGACCTTAGGTCTAAAATGTAAACAAAGTATGCTCGGTGATGCACCATCTTCAAATGCTATGTTCTCTCCAGTCCTATCACTTATAGCCATGGCTATCGTGTCAATGTAATTCTTAGCTACAACTCTATATTGAATGTCAGGAAATGTCCATTGACAAATATCTTCGCCAACTCTTAACAGCAGAGCTGTAGCACCTCTGACTACATTATGGCTTACGATATCGCAATATATGTAAGCCGTAGTTAATGTAATCTTATTACATTTACATGTTGATAAAACTCTGCCCGAATTTTAATGGTATAGAAGAAGCCTTTAGATAATTCTATACACTGGGTGTAGAGAGGTAATTCTACAGCTTTACACTGAGGCGCTGAATTTGCGAATACCTTTAAAGTATTAGTCTGATTAAATTTATGAAAAAGTTCCACAGTTACGTTTAGAGTGCTTTTCTTCTTCTTCTTCTTCTTCTTCTTAGCTTGAGCTTTAGTTGACAATGGCTCATAATCATATAACATGATTGTCGAAAGCATGGCTAATGTTACCCAACTTCTCGGATACAATATGAAAGACAAGCTGACTTCCCATTCTCTAGAGAGTCATAGAGGCCTTTGAAGATGTGGTTTGAATTCTGAAATCTTATTATCCGGATATTAAATTATGCTACTGTTACTCAGAAGCGTAATATAAAACTGCTCCATGTTTCTAGCTATTCTTTCTAAACCGGTGACATTGACAACCTCTCAACTTTGGGTGTATATATACTCTTCAATATATACCCTAAACACCCACATGCTAAAGCAATCAAAACACTTTAACGCAATTTTGAATGCTCAGATTTATGAAACACTTCACCACTATAATATAAATAAGTATAAACTGCGTAAGATATCTTATCTCGTCTCTGGGCACTTTTCCACCACAAAATGACCAATGATAATCATTATTACGAATTTCTGGGCTGTTTAGAGACATTTCTACAACAGTTATGCTCACTCTGTGGTGGGACGGGGTAAGGTGTAGCTGTAGCTTGGTAATGAATAAATCTAAATATGCTTAAGTTCTGAATAACTTTTTATGTAAGCTTCTCGCTTATTATCTTTCATATGCCTTTCAATAATTTTTTCTACTCGATACAGTTGCTGGTTATCACCATTTAAACGAATTTTCTGTAACTCTTCTCTCTAGCCATTACGTTGCTACGATTTAGAATTCGTTCCATCTCTTGATCTAAATTCACAGCAGATCTAAGATTGTGATCGCTATTTAGAATATTAATCTTAGATGTTGTGTTTATACCATCTATCATATTATGCGGTACCAATGGCATTTTCTGAATGCTTTCCATCATTATTATTATCTGAATAATTTAGAAAAAAGTGGTAATACTGCTGGCAGTAGAAGACGTAAGAAACCTCCTCGTTGAATAACCCGCCACCTTTGATAAAACAGTCTTTTGTTTTTACTGAGTAATCTAATGTTATCCCAATATCTGTGTAAGCATTTATATTGTATTCGATTTAATTTTATATTTTCACAAATTAAGTTTAAGCAGTTCAGACACAGCATCGGCTAAACCCTTATTACAGTGCTGTAGGATTATCTTACGTTGCTTAGGTTTGGCTTTAGCTAAACTTTGCAAGACTAGCAATTGATCTGAGATATTGATGGTTCTATGTCCTCTTTTAAGCTTAGACCAGGGTCTAACTGACGCCCTAGACTGTCTACGATTATTATTATTATTATTATTATTATTATTATTAGTTCGACGCGTTCCTTTAGCCATTTGACATTCTTATGCTTTCTTATTCATTGTAGGTACGTACACTCCGCAAACTTGATCTGGTAAAATATTGGTCTGTAATCTCAGATGTTCAGGTGTTGTCTGACAGAGGTCTATGAGTAAATAGCCATGAGCTCATGTAGTGGCATCAATATATGAATTCTGTAATGTTGAGCTACATCTAGGGTACATTTGACGTGCCAATGTAGTTGTACTGAATTTGCCTCAAGGATTTTTAAACAGGATTATGTAATGACAATTCAATGAAATATTTCTAAATCTTGAATTCCTGAATATATCCGAATCTTTCATAAGCCGGTTGATATGAACTGAAGCCGATACATTGCAATGTAATATTAATATTTTAATGCATGCTCTAAGCGATACTGAACTCTTAAACCCCATTCGCCAGTATCAACTGGTAACCTCGCCAATTACACCCACAGAAGTTCAACCCCTAAAGCCCTATCAGTTATCTAAATGCTCAAATGCTGCTGTAAAATTTTGGAGCCTGTTTGAGTCCACGATCTCCATCCACGCTAAAGCTACATACCACCAGCCTGCCCTAGCTAACTCAGTCACCACCGCCCCAGCCATTACCAGCTCAAACACACACGAGGGTTGCTACAACAATCACATCAACTCTAGAATGTACAATGCATAAGTCTTGCGGGATCTTGTCCTAGTTGCAAAACTGAAGTTGATTTACGGGATCACGTTTGTTAAGCTACCAAACAGTGCTACCAAACCTGCAGCACCCCATACCAACCCACCCCCACCCATCTGTAGCAACTCTGTCAGCCCACCCTATACACCCATTAAGAAAACTAGTAAAAATAATTACAGCAATTGCAAAAATAAATCGGCTCAAGCCCACAGGTTTAATTTATTTGAAAACAATGATATGGATATGGAAGCTAATATGATCGGTAGAGGGGTTAACGCTGTAGAGGGAGGGGATTCCGGGGGAGAGGGGGGGGGGAATGACAGACATTCTGATGATGTTGTAACCACTATGCCTAGACCCGGCACACCTGACATAGACAATATATACGATATAACTCTCACTCGCACCGTTCAGTCATGGCGTTTTAATATTACAGAAAATTCTACTCTGTCAACCTTAATCTGGACGCCATTATAACAGAGAATTTGTTTGAAGTTTCGGCGCATTTGCACTCTATATTCGAAAGAAAATTAGATAACTTTAACACTAGCATGAATGCATCGCCTCAAGATTACAGCAGGGTCACAATAAATCACTCTGCTCTAAACACCCCATCCACATGGTCTTTGTGCAAGTACGAGATCTGACAGCTACAGCAAAAACGAATGCAATTTCAAAGAAATGTATGGCTTGATGGCGACTTTTCTATGGAGATATTTCATGTAGAATTGCCTAGGAGATCGGGGTGGAATAATAATCAAGCTAAATTGTATCTTGGTGATTTGGAGGTGAGAGCAACATTGAAAAAAAGCTGTCTCTCTGTTAGGAATCTAGATAATATGTGTATGGCCCGATGTATAGTGATCAGGCTATATTATCTAGATTCATCCGCATCGAAGGTCGAGCGTATGAGGATTAGAAAGCCTGGTAGACCCCTAACTAGTGGCATCTTATATGATAATCATCACCAATGGATGAAAGCTCGAGAACTGCACACTCAGCCAGGTGTGTCTACTGACACAGCTTGTGGGCTGGTTGCTTGGAATGCATTCAAAGCCATTTTGGGTCTGCGTGGCATTTCGCTAAGAGTGTATAGCAAGGACGAGAATAAACATTGTGTATACAGGGGTAATGATAATGATTCGGGTTTACTCACAAAAAACGTATAATTTTTAATGATTATTATACTAAACCGTATGGCATTCAGGGTATCCATAGGATCTAATTTTATGATAGCATGTTGAGGGGTGCTTTTGGATTGAGGTAGGTTGGGGTGTTGGGGGAGGGGTCTGTCTCGAGTAAATTATATTATATTCATACGTTGAGCCGGTTTTAAAACATTATTTAAGCCTATTTAAAATATACCCTGCACACACTCCCACACATTGAAAAGTAATATCTCCAAACACTACCAAACAAAAGCATCCAATTACAAGCCTGTCTCACTAACATCTATTGTATGCAATTTACTAGAACACGTCATAGCCAGCCAGATCATGCAACAGCTAGACTCGAACAACATACTCCATCCTAACCAACATGGATTCCGATCCAAAAGATCATGTGAGGAAAAGCTTATCATCACAACAGATGACCTCACCAAATGCCTAGACCAACGGAAACAAGTTGATGTAGTGCTGGAATTCGCCAAAGCATTTGATAAGGTGCCACACAAGCGATTACTCTCAAAACTCCACCATTATGGCATACAAGGAGACATCCTTCGCTGGATCGAGGAGTTCCTCACCGACAGGCACCAAAGAGTAATCCTTAATGGAGAATCATCCAACACAACAGAGGTACGGTCTGGTGTTCCACAAGGCTCAGTATTAGGACTGATTCTCTTCTTAGTATTCATCAATGATATTGCTGCTCAACAATTAGACTCTTCGCAGACGACTGTCTTCTCTACCGCACCATCGAATCCAGTGAAGACCAACAGATTCTGTAAAAGGACCTGGACATACTTATGGCATGGACGGACATGTGGCAAATGGAGTTCAACGTAGCAAAGTGCAAAGTACATCCTGAAAGTCACCCAGCGTAGATCCAGCTACAGTACTCACTACACAACGCGAGATCAGATCCTAAAAGAGACCATATCAAACCCATACCTCGGGTGGAGTTGGCCAGTAACCTAAATTGGAACAAACATATCTCCAACTTCACAAGCTCAGCTCACAGAGTTCTTGGATTCATCAACTGAAACCTTCGTGGGTGCCCTCAATCAGTAAAAGAGCAGGCTTACTAGACACTAGTCAGGCCAAAACTGGAATACAGCTCTACAGTTTGGGACCCACCAACAAAAGATCTAAGCCAATCCCTCGAGGATGTCCAGAGGAAAGCAGCAAGATTTGTTATAGCTCAGCATGTCTACACATACTCAAAATAGGGTGTTACTGGCATGCTAACACGCCTAGGATGGGAGTCACTCACAGAGAGAAGAAAAACAAATGTGACATTCATGTGCAAAATTCTAAATGGGCATGTAGCAATACCACCCGAATACCATCCTCAGAAAGAGTTAATATCCACCACCAGGCGCAGTCCCTCACAAAGCTACAGACAATCCAGACTAGCATCCAACATTACCAGAGTTCTTTTATTCTAAGAACTGTGCCGATCTGGAATGGCCAGGCTGACAGCATTATCTCAGCACCGGATGTAGACACGTTCAAGAGCTACATCTGGGAGGTGACCATCTAAGCCTCTGCAATCACTGTAAATATGTGTATAAACTGCTTTTATTCCTGAGATGGAACGGTCATCTTTATCCAGACGCGCATCTGGGCATGATGTTCAGTATGAATTTTGCCCAATATTAATACAGATACAGATACAGATACCTCTCTAAAATCCCTACCCTATCTTTACACCCAATCTGTTAGGGGTTCAGTATTGCTTAGATCGTTTTCAGATTTATTTAAATAATAGCTCTAAAATCAGTTTCGCGGATTACCTCAGTCGCATCATTCTCCATGTCTATTGATTAACTTTACAGGTTGCTGGATCCCGCTCGAAAACATTTGTACATTTTATATTTTAATTAAATGACTGTTTTGTATTTGTTTTACACATAATTCGTTTTTATATTTTCGCTTATTCATATGTATATTTTTTATCGACTTTATATTTTTATCATCTGTATATTTATCGACTGTATGTTTACTGAAACATTAATATTTTTTTTTTAAATAAAAAAAATTGTGAAATCAGCGGAAATGACTCATATTGTTTTAATTGAAAAACCCTGAAAGAATCATTGCCTATAACCCGCCCAACACCCATGAGTCAGCTTAGGCTTGAATTATTTAACAATATTGCGCCCGCTCGAGGCACGTTAAAAATGTAATAGGTAGTTATTAATCTAACTCGATTGAAAATTTATTCGTTAAACTTTGTATGACTCTGATGATCGCTACATATGGTCGGAGTTGTTTTAAAGCTCACCTCATTGGATAAGAGGAGTCACATGATTTAGTGAGCATATCTTCATGATTGAGTGAGTTCCAAGTAAAAGACGAGTCCAAACATGCAACCTGTCAATCATACTTACGCTATCCATTAACCCTTGTTAATCATTGCCCTAATTATGCTTGAGCTCACCTGATTGGATGACAGGAGTCACTTGATTTAACGAGGGGAGGGGCTTCGTGATTGAATGAGTCCACAGGAGAAGACGAGTCCAGACATGCAACTTGTCAATCATACTTACACTATGCATTAACCCATGTCAATCATCATTGCGCTAATTACACTTAAGCTCACCTGATCGTATGACAGAAGACACATGATTTAATGAGGGGCGAGGCTTATAACCACCCTCTACATCTAACATCCAATTAGAATGGTGGAGGGCTGTGTCCATCAAAGGAAAACTGGCACAAAATGCGGTGGAGATCAAAGGAAAAAGGGTGTCAACATAACAAAGGAGAGAATAAAGGAAAAGAACAAAGGAAAAAGGTGTGACAAAATGTAACCCGCACGCCACCCCTCTACTTGCGCACACCTGCACACGAGCAGCCTTCCATGCAACCACATGCATATGGTGGCTACAGCTGTTAATTCGCCCAACATATTTACAATCATGAACTAGGCCTACTATATGTATCTTCTACTTGAAATCATTCAGTAGTTGTGCCATTCTAACCATTGGGTTTAATTCTTTCCATCTTTCTTAAATTTCAGAATATTCTTTATGGAAAGTGGTGTCATATGATTAATTGTAAGTGTAAGCTTCTGTATGTCAATTCTCTCAGGCAGTGTGTGCCAGTTTAACCCTTTAAGGCTTGAATTTGTTCAAGAAAAAGTTAATTTTCTCTTAGAAAAGAAGACTATTTTTGAAAATGTACCACTGGAATGACTGGCTCAGTTATCGAGCCAGTGACTCGAGTGGTAAAATTTCAAAAATAGTCTTTTCTTGGTCTCCAAATGCACATTTCTCAAGACCACTGCAGAAGCCGTTTTTCGGCTGATATGAGGGTTACGGGTTAATCTTCGGAAGAGATCTCTCGAGGACGACTGCCAGGTAGCATTTAAATTCAATACAATTCAAGACATAATCAAGTACATGGGGAATATATATATATATATATATATATATATATATATATATATATATATATATATATATATATATATATATATATATATATATATATATATCAGCCTACAGATGATATTCAAGACAGCAAAATGTGTGAAAATAATATTGTTCAAACTGTGTACTTTTAGAGGCTTAAATTGAATACCGGTATCTCAATGTAATTGAAGTGAAATAAATCTTAACATATTGTAGATATCGGATTGTCTTCTGGGGGGTCATGACCCCGGGGACATCTTATATTTGCAGTCTAAGACCTCAGTGAATTACTATATTTGAATACCAGGCGAGCTAAGGAACAGATAACACAATGAGCAGGAATGTAATAGCGCGATCTAGTGTGTGCATCAAGTCGATGCAAAACTGACACGAAAATGTAGCTGAAACAATAAGTGAAATTGGAATAGAATAGACTAAGACTTAGGGCAGTAAGCTGATGGAGTCTGTCGGTGGTTAAAAGACGAAAGTTGTTGCTGCAGTCGCGGCATAACCTTTTATAGTATTCAGCAGAAGTTACGACCAATAGTTTTCTAAATATTCAAGCGAGAGCGTCGGTAGGGTGCTACGGACAGAGTGTACGTAGCACAGACTGAATGACTCATAGAATGACGTAGTAACGTGGCGACGACCGACTTACCATAGGACCGTGATAATGTGACCGAGTTTCTATATTTCTATAGAGGCGACCCACGACACCAGATACGACACCAGATGTTGGTGAATCAGATGGGTCACATGGTCACTACGTCATGGCACCCTTGTAAAATGCAGGCGCAAGCCTAATAAGCAAGGGGCCGGACGAGGACGTAGTAGCGTCTGGCGCCAAGAAGATTAGAAAACAAGACGAAAAGTTGACAGAAGACGTCCGTCAGAATAAGATATCGAGAAAAGATTAACAATGATTGTCGAAGCAATATCCATCACTGTCAGTTTAGGGGGCGTTATCCGACAGATTCCATGACTCAGGAATCGGCCAAACCGCAGATGCTAGGAAGAAAAGTCGGGGTCGTGATTGGTCGAAATGATGTCATAATCCAATGGGAACCAAGAGCAACCTCCGGCGGTACGAAACCAAGATGGAGGGAGAACACAATAAAAATAGTACATAAGGGGGACTTTAACTTGAATCGGGAGTCCGGTCCACCTCGTACCTTGTACAAAGTTCTAGCTGAGTGTATTTTCAGTAGGCAAGAGATAGCTTGGATAGTATAGCAAACCAGAGTAACTGGGAGTAATACTAGTTCATTAAGAAAGATAGGAAACGTTAGAATAAGTTATCGTATTTGTCGTAAACCGGTAACAGTAAAAGTTATCGTATTTGTCGTAAACCGGTAACAGTAAAAATTCATCGTATTTATCGTAAACTGGTAACAGTAAAAGTTACCCACTGTGTAGATTAATTATAAAGTTAATAAATCTCATCACCTTGTATAATATTCAAGGCAATAGTTTGGTTTATTGTGTTCCTGGTTAGCTCTGAATTGCATGGAGAAACACTGTGCCAAATCATCAAATCTTGTTGGTCCAGTCAGATCAGGCCCGGATACGGAAACAAATATCGTCTAGTACATCTTTAGACGAGGCGAGCTCGTATCACTCTCTGTCATCCTCGGTAAGACAGGTGGTCGCAGCAACCTCACATACAAGTCTTGCAGAAGCGGGAAGAGAATCAACTTACAAGGACCCGAAGATCAGAAATCTTCAATATGATGATTTTATTTCGAACAAATTATTATAATGCCATCACGTTGTGAAGTTGAATTAGAGACTCGTGCCTCTAATTACATTTTAAAATTAAAAAAATTATAATAATTTATGCATAATGAAATCATCATTAAATTATACGCAATGCAATTGCTAAGATTTATTTCGTTTCATTATATTTAGGCCCACAATTTAAGCCTCTAAAAATATACTATTTTGACAATTTTATTTTCCGGAATTTTGCCGTGAATATGCAAGTTTAAAATAATTTGGGCAACACGTATAGTCTAAGGTTTTCTGATTTACATTTCCCCATTATGTTGCGACGGTAGTCAATGTGGGGCGGAATGTATGCATTGTAGAGAAATGTTGTGAGTCTGCATTTAGATATTATTTTATGCATTGCAATCCATGTAGTTATACATTGGTGGTCAGAAATATGATCTTATTATACGCATGGGGTGTGTTTAACCAATGAAATGCGTCCTATTGTACCACGTGACGATCCAATAATCGTTCCATATTGAATGGTGCAAACCCAGTATTGGACAGTAAAATCCGTATTGGACACCGCTTAAAACCTGCATTAGACGTTAAAGAATGATAACTCTTTCCGCATTAATTTCTTTATATCGCGTTGTCAAGGGAGGTAACTTTTACTGCGTTGATCAAGTTTATTGTTGATGAGGTAATTAATGGAGTCAATTGAGACATACGAACACACGGGTGTGGTAAAAAAGAAAAGGAAATTTGATATCATCGATAATAGACCAGTTACTCCATTAAGCAAATATTAGAATGCATCGTATTTCTTAGATTAATGTAAATTTCTTTTGAGTTTTGTGTCTATTTGCTTAATAAATATAATAGGTCATTTTACATTGTTGATTCCCAATATGTATTGCTATTGTACAAGTCCACGTTGTGTTGAAAAATCCGTATTGGACTCCGATTTCAACACAACGTGGACGAGTACAACAACAGTCCATAGTGGACTCAACAATGTAAAATGACCTAATATTGTTTTCAAAACCAAATAAAACGTAGGCCTACTGTTGAATATTTTGAGCATAATTGGATTGGCAGACATCGCTGCTTAAGGCATCAAGGTCTTCCAAATACAATTACGTTCAAAATATTCAAAAGAACATTTCTTACTAATTAAAATGTTTCTGATTTTGTCTTGGAAACACTGCGTGGTCCTTTATAAACTGATCACCAAAGACAGGTGGTCAATAAATACAACATTACTTTCAAATGATGGTGGTCTTTTAAGCCAGTCATTCTCTGGTGGTCTTTAGTAATGGCCATGTACAGAGCAAGAGACAATTTTTTGAAAAATTATCACTGGAATGACTGACTCGGTTATAACCACTGGAATGAGTGGCAACCGAGCCAGTCATTCCAATCTTAAATTTTCAAAAATAGCCTTCTTTTGATGTATAAATGGACATTTTCCATCGGGGAAGCTAAAATTTTCTTGAGCGCATTCGAATGATACACTCATGATAATTAAATGACCGCCTTCACTTGGTCCAGGAACCGGTTGTCCACTATAGACAAGTTACAAAACTCTAATATGTTTATGATATCCATCAAACCACGCCACGCGTAAACCTGACAGAAGGATGTCCCGATATGTAGTCCGGGAAGGATGGAGTGCGTTGGGCGGGTATGGTGTGGGGTGGTGAAGAGTTTAAGGGAGATATGTACTTCTAAAAGTTTATCCACAATTCAGGGATTTTTTAAAAA